>JAOPTO010002359.1:17392-104621 GCA_033822845.1 Tetrapedia diversipes
TTCAGATGAACGGTTCTTCAAATAATCAGTATGAAACAGTCAAATGGTAAAGCGAACAGAAATTAAACAATTTTCAAATATTTAGGAAGGTTATACAGGGTGCCCCAGATTTTAATGTTCAAACTTTTTTAGTGTATTCTATGGCACGAAATAAGAAAAAAATGTTATGTAAACATAGGTCATATAGAGCTTTATTAAAAAGTTATAACAAAAATTCAATATAGTAACACGGAAGGAATTTTGCAAATATCTCGGAAACTAAGGCCGAGCGACGATTATATGTATAGGAAAAAGTTGTTCAGAATACTCTCTTCTATAACATATTTCAGAATCATTAAAATCGGAGTTGAGGCCCCTAAAGTAAATAATTACCTATTTCTTAGTGTTTAAACGTGTCCGCTTGAATCTATTCACACGCCAGCCCTCGTTGCGATCCTCACAAACTATTATTGGCGAAAATTCGTTTCAATGTTTGGTGACCTCAGATAGTAAACATAGCTTACATAAACACACTGAAAAACACAATACTGTTGATCTATCGAAGCCAATGCTCGCAGTAACAGCAAGTTGATTGCTATTCCTATTCTGAATTTTTGTTATAACTTCTTAATAAAGCTCTATATGACCTATGTTTACATAACATTTTTTTCTTACTTTGTGCCATGGAATACATTGACAAAGTTTGAACATTAAAACCTGGGACACCCTGTACATGTGAAAAAGTAAATACATAGTAAGAAAAATGCAGCATAAAAATAAATGAAACGTTCTTATTTAAAAACGTTTAAATATGTACATACATGCTTGACCCAGCCTACATTTGCATAATCGATCATTCGAATAATCGACGGTCTACTGTATTCTGCTATTCGATTCTTCGAAGGGTAATTCAATTCTACGAAGATTGAAGAGACGTTGAAACTTATGCTATTACCATCTTTTCGATACTGATTGACCTCGAAGCGAAAATTTACAAAATGACGATGATTACGCAACTCGAACGTAATAATTCCTGCTTATCGGCGTGCAATTCTAAAGCACAGCATCTAGTCTGTGCTTGCGTAACGCAAACTTTCGCGGCCGTTCCACGGCGTGTTGATCTTAACCGGGCGTTCAAACTGAGCCACGGAAAATCTAAATTGCGTGCAAGTTTCCAGCTGTTGGTGGTGCTGCTGTTACCCACTGACGGGGCAAGAATCCATGAAACTATCCTGTTGTTCTTTCATTAACGGCAAAGTAGAATTATGGCTGTGTGTATGTCAGTTGAAAACTGGTTAACGGCTTGTGTAAACACGAAAAAGGTGGAGGAACGGGAAAATAACAATACGAGAGTACAGTCGGTCGTTAAAGTTTTTACACAGCTGTTTAACTTCAAATATTTGGATTAACCGGCAAAAGATTCGAGCATTTAATACGTGCTAGTCCGTTTATTAGATATAATTGGACAGATTTCGGAAAAGTGGTAGCGTTTTTTACACGTTTGCTGAGCAGAAAATGTAAATAAATTAAAAGTTTAGCCGTGTAAATATTTTAACACGGTTATATTAAATATATTGAAATTTGCAGTTATAATTTTAATATTAATGTTGCTTTTTAGTTTTCATATTTGATAGGGCACCAATCAAAAACTACTGGGTAGAATCAATCGAAACTTTTCACAAGCAAGCCTTGCTATGTATGCTGTCAAAATATATAACGGTCATGCGGCTTAAGTGTGAAGTTGACTATGAAAAAATACAATTAAGCCCTGTGTTAGGAAAACACGAAATTACTTTCCTAACAACCCAATATTTTTCGGTCGCATCAAATTCAGTTTTATGTGTATATTAAGGGGTTAATATTTGAAATTGAACAAGTACATGAAGACTTTTGTCATCGATTGTACTCAGTAACGTTCAAACAGTTATTTTGATTCCATTCCCCCATTGATAATTAAAACGGTGCTTATAAAATCGTCGCTTCAGCTTCGAGCAGTATATTATTAGATTATTCAATTATTTCACTCGTGCGTCGATTCTATTTTGTTTAAAATGTTCAAGATGCCCCCTCCCTCTTTAAGAATAAATTTCAAAACAAAATGTATTGTTCCTAAACTTGCATGTAATTATTCAGTTGAACCAAATTATTGGGTTGTTCGGAAAGTAATTTCGTTTTTTCCTAACACAGGGCTTAATTGTATTTTTTCATAGTCAACTTCACACTTAAGCCGCATGGTCATTATATATTTTGACAGCATATATAGCAAGGCTTGCTTGTGAAAAGTTTCGATTGATTCTACCCAGTGGTTTTTGGTTGGTGCCCTATCAAATATGGAAAGTAAAAAGCAACATTTTCGACATTTTTTACTTTTTTACTATCGAAAAGGTAAAAATGCTGTTCAAGCAAGGAAAAAATGATCCGTTGTGTATGGAGAAGATGTATTGACAGAACCCCAGTGCCAAAACTGGTTTACAAAATTTCGATCCGGCAATTTTGATGTTGAAGATGCACCACGTTCTGGAAGGCCAGTTGAGGCTGATGAAGACACAATAAAGGCATTAATTGATGCAAATCGGCGAATAACAACTCGTGAGATCGCTAAGAGATTAAATTTATCGAATTCGACCGTTCATGATCATTTGAAACGTCTAGGTTTAATCTCAAAGCTAGACATATCATAAAAAGAAACGAAATTACTTTCCGAACAACCAAATTACATAGTATTTTTCGGTCGCATCAAATTCAGTTTTATGTGTATGTTAAGGGGTTAATATTTGAAATTGAACAAGTACACGAAGACTTTTGTCATCGATTGTACTCAGCAACGTTCAAACGGTTATTTTGATTCCATTCTTCCACTGATAATTAAAACGGTGCTTATAAAATCGTCGCTTCAGCTTCGAGCACCTGTTAAGTGGAACATGAGTGTATGTAGTCAGACAGTACTTGGCCGGTAATACGTTCGCCGTTATTACTGCGCCCTTATCGTTCCACGTAAATCGTATACAATACCGGCTGGTTAATGTATCGTTAACAATGAATTTTTATGGAATGCACGTAGGAAAGGTACGACGAATAAAAAACGATATTGGACGAAAGGTGAAACGAGTGAGTTTTATGGAGCGTGCTTGCTTTCTGGGAACATCCTTCGCTCCTCGAACGAAGAACCACTGTTTTCTGTATTAATTGCTTGCTTACGTATCCTGTTCCATATGCGACGGATATTTAATAATTCCAAGGGACTTAAAAGGACGTATAGAGAATTAAACTGGTTGTTACCTTCAAGTGGGCACTGCGATAAGGAATTAAAATTTCTTTGGCATACGAAACACTTGAATACTTTGTTCGATCTGTTACCTTTCGTTCGTCTATTCGTAATCCTACCTCTTTTGTCAACCCTTTGACTACGGCACACTTTGTTATGCACCAATCGTACCATACGACAGGGATTATCGTACGATTGGCGCAGAGAACGGCAAATTTTTGGGTAGGAATGCATTTTTGTGAAAACATATTTCAATAATCAAAAAACTGAAATTAGCATTAACTCTTCTTTAAGTAAGACTTATGGGAATAAATATTGACATCATTTTCGCAGCGCCTATAGACGCCCTACGTGTCAGAAAGCTAAACGGTACTTCAGCGGACTGGACAGCCGAAGCGAAAGGGTTAACACAAATAGAGACTCCTACAATACATTTATTAATATTCTAATCAATTCAGTTTTATTTTATTCACACCTGAGTCCCATCTCTCGCTCCACTAAAGTTGTTAAGGTAGAGTCAGTCAGTCAGTTAGTTAGTTAGTCGATCCATATCAACCTTGCTACCACTTGTATTATAACACAAATAGAGACTCCTACAATACATTTATTAATATTCTAATCACTTCAATTTTATTTTATTCACACCTGAGCCTCATCTCTCCATCTACTAAAGTTGTTAAGGTAAAGTCAGTCAGTCAGTTAGTCAGTTAGTCGATCCACACCAACCTTGCTATCACTTGTATTATATCACAAATAGAGACTCCTACAATACATTTATTAATATTCTAATCACTTCAATTTTATTTTATTCACATCTGAGTCTCATGTCTCCCTCTACTAAAGTTGTTAAGGTAAAGTCAGTCAGTCAGTCAGTCAGTTAGTCGATCCACATCAACCTTACTACCACTTGTATTATAACACAAATAGAGACTCCTACAATACATTTATTAATATTCTAATCACTTCAATTTTATTTTATTCACACCTGAGCCTCATCTCTCCATCTACTAAAGTTGTTAAGGTAAAGTCAGTCAGTCAGTTAGTCAGTTAGTCGATCCACACCAACCTTGCTATCACTTGTATTATATCACAAATAGAGACTCCTACAATACATTTATTAATATTCTAATCACTTCAATTTTATTTTATTCACATCTGAGTCTCATGTCTCCCTCTACTAAAGTTGTTAAGGTAAAGTCAGTCAGTCAGTCAGTCAGTTAGTCAGTTAGTCGATCCACACCAACCTTGCTATTACTTGTATTATATCACAAATAGAGACTTCTACAATACATTTATTAATATTCTAATCAATTCAGTTTTATTTTATTCACACCTGAATCCCATCTCTTCCTCTACTAAAGTTGTTAAGGTAGAATCAGTCAGTCAGTCAGTCAGTTAGTTAGTTAGTTAGTCGATCCACATTAACCTTGCTACCACTTGCATTATATCACAAATAGAGACTCCTACAATACATTTATTAATATTCTAATCAATTCAGTTTCATTTTATTCACACCTGAGTCCCATTTCTCTCTCCACAAGAATTGTTAAAGTACAATTTTCCTATAGATATCTTTCTTCCTTTTAATCAAATCTGACAAAGAAAGGAAGCGTACTCGTTCAAATGATCGAGTACACGATATCATTAATCGTCAGTTTAACAGAGTAATCATCGTAACCTTTTGGACAGTTGCAAATAATGTGTCCGCGGCGCGATCTTCCGTTCGCGGGTCGCGTTCAATCTGCTCGATGGTTTGGTTCTATTGTGTCGTTCCAGGAAGTCGCTTAGTATGGTAATTTCGTAATTTGTTTCCCATTGTGTAGCCGCGTATAATGTCGCGTCGGTCGATCGATCTCTCGTCGGATGCAGCCGCGTGAAATTACCGAGCTGCCGACGGTGGACACTACGAATCGCCTAGCTGAATATATTCGCGAATTTGCATCGATCCCCTTTTTTACTTTAACGCTACTACACGCCGCGCCCTTTCATCCCTTTGGACAAGATCGGCTAATTTCCCTTTGGACTCCGCACCGCGTCGCGTTCGCCGCTTTTACTTCCTCCCACTTAATCAGCGGCGTATTTATTTTGCGAAATTTCTGCGTCTGCTTATCCATCGAGGCACCAAGCATTTTTTTGTAACGCTGCACGGAATTTATAGGAATAGAAAATATTCATCTTTAATGGCGAAGAAGATGGACGAAGATAATGACGATTATAAGGTTATGGATATGTGCTTGTGGAATAATTGGGCGGTGTTATAAATGCCAAATTGGACGATTAGGCTTTTGTGTTGTTTATCGTTTTGAAAACAGTTAGAATTTTATAAGGGACGTTTTTTTTGTAACGCTGCATGGAATTTATAGGAATAGAAAATATTCATCTTTAATGGCGAAGAAGATGGACGAAGATAATGGCGATTATAAGGTTATGGATATGTGCTTGTGGAATAATTGGGCGGTGTTATAAATGCCAAATTGGAGAATTAGGCTTTTGTGTTGTTTATCGTTTTGAAAACAGTTAGAATTTTATAATGGACGTTTTTTTGTAACGCTGCACGGAATTTATAGGAATAGAAAATATTCATCTTTAATGTCGAAGAAGATGGACGAAGATAATGACGATTATAAGGTTATGGATATGTGCTTGTGGAATAATTGGGCGCTATTATAAATGTCAAATTGTAGGATTAGGCTTTTGTGTAGTTTATCGATCTGAAAACAGTTAGAATTTTATAAAGGACGTTTTTTTTGTAACGCTGCACGGAATTTATAGGAATAGAAAATATTCATCTTTAATGGCGAAGAAGATGGACGAAGATAATGACGATTATAAAGTTATGGATATATGCTTGTGGAATAATTGTGCGGTGTTATAAATGCCAAATTGGACGATTAGGCTTTTGTGTTGTTCGTCGTTCTGAGAACAGTTAGAATTTTATAAAGGATGTTTTCATTTAAGGACTTCTGCATGTGTAAAGTTACAAAACATTTAACATTTTGCGCTCGAGAGGTGACTGTTGATCACCAAATGATAGTTTCCCGAATTTTCAAAACTTAGTCAGTTTGTTTATTAGTTAGACTCAAAGGGTAAATAGTGATATGTGTAAATTTTAGTATATTACTTAACTAAACTAAATGAAGTTTAATATAGGCGAATGTTAGTAAATATTCTGAATTAACAAATTTTTGAAATTAGTATCATTAGACGACTAACAGTCACCTTTCGAGTACAAAAGGTTAAAATCCCATTTTGAGTAAATGTAATATTTAATATCAATGGTTAAACATAACAATACAATATTTAACCCTTTGCGTTTGAGAGGTGACTGTTAATCATCAAATGATAGTTTCGCAAATTTTCAGACTCTAGTTAATTTCTTTATTAGTCAATCCCAGAGATTAAACAGTCATATATGTAAATTTTAGTATATCACTTAATTAAACCAAATGTCGTGTAATATAGGCGAATGTTAGTAAATATTCTGAATTTAACAATTTTTGAAGTTAGTATCATTAGACAGCTAACAGTGCATCTCTCGAGTGCAAAGGGGTATTATAAATGTCAAATTGTAGCATTAAGCTTTACTGTGGTTTATTGTTTTGAAGACAATTAAAATTTTATAATGGACGTATTCGTTTAAGGACTTGTGCCTGTGTAAAGTTACAAAAGATTGCTCGTAAGTGTGTGAATATTCAACTGAAACACTGATAAACTTTGAAATGCTATGATTTCGTAAAAAAAATGGTAATGCTGTAATCTTTGGGGAGCCATTTTAAAGGTCGATCCCGAGCTTTTACGTCCTTGAATTAAAATTTCTCGAAAATCTTTTCACGCTGGAAAAAATAATTAAAAGTGAAAGTAATATTTTCGCCCTTAAAAAGGTTATAAAAATTCAAATAGCGGCGAGATCTTTAAAACATTTTTTTCGTAACTAAAACAACCATGAATTTGGAGATTGAAGCTGTAAATTTTATTTAATATTTTAGATTGAAGTATTCACATACTTATAAATGGCAGTGTATAAAATCCAGATTCATGTATAATAATATGAAATTTATTAAATTGATATTTCGAAACAGGATTAGCATTATATTCATGTTTTCAGAAAATGTAAAGCAGCTTTAACATAATTCCTGAAAAACCTTAGAACCTCTTTTTATTAACTGACATTTTTTTTATAAATAATTCAATCGTTTACAAGTTCATCCTGATTCATCGTTTATGAACGAATTTTCAGATTATTCTTTACGATAATATTCTCTAAATCTTTTAAATCTTTTAATTCCAAAAATTACTATGTATTTTACAGACACGTGTAACATATTATAATGCATATTACTGTATATTTTTGGAATATTTTTATACACATCTATCTATAATAGTAATAAACACGTAGTACATACTTAACTACAATTGTGAATCAATTACTTAGCCAGCTCTTCCTTCAGTGCACTGGATCTTCTTGTACTTTTGTCCTATCTCAAGATTAATCATCCAACATTAGTTTGGTAGCTGATCGTCCTAGCTCGGTGTACCGCGAAAGTTAATCTTGGACGTTACTGCCTCAAGAGAATCGAAAGAAAAAGCTTATTCTGTTAGCTCCTGACAATGTGTAGATCAGGTAATTCGAGGTCCAAGTATTTTTGCTCTAGAGGAACAACTGTAAAACGTAATTTGCTGTCGTTAAATGAAATGTTTAATTCCAATTCGAATTAACTAAAAGATAACATAAAGTTTCTTTTTGTATTGTTCTCTTAGCTGGTGCTCTTAATGTTTTGCATTTATAAAATATAAAAATCTACAATTATATGTTTAATTTTGAGAAACTGAATGTTGCTTTTACGAGTTTGATAAAAATTGGTAAATTCATTATTAAATGAGGAGCCTAAAATGTTTTGCATTTATAAAATATAAAAGTCTACAAGTATATGTTTAATTTTGAGAAACTGAATGTTGCTTTTACGAGTTTTATAAAAATTGGTAAATTCATTATTAAATGAGGAGCCTAATCACTCTTTCAATTATCATTGAAATTTACAAAAATTTACAAATTTAAAAAAATGAAATTTACAAAAATGATTACTGAATTAGATAATACACATGTAAGAATATTTTATGCATAAACATAATCTCACGAGTAATAATTTAATGGTATAAGTGAAAAATAATTACGAAAGCATGATATACTAAAACTTCGAATTTAAATCAGCAATAAAATTTGATAATAGTAACTTTGCTAGTTATTTATTACACAAATTAAAATGGAGAGGGTATTATATAAAAATAATTGTTGTAATAAATTTATTGAATTACATCATATTCAAATGTGAATTGATTTTAGTAAAACAATTTTAACGTATACCAACAATACGTACTCATACCTATATGGCAATCTGAAAATGAAATAAATACACGGGGATAATAGCATCATTCAATAGTTAATCCTATTAACTCTGTACTGAACAGATTCCCATAGGAACGCTTTTAATTAAAAATAAATAAAATAGATAACAGATAACGCACGAGAAAAGGGAAGCTTAATTTAAATCCCAAATGAAATTTTTGTACTCAATATTCAGCAAAATGTCTATGTCGTTAATTAACTTAAAGTTATCAAAAGAAGATATTGATAACAGCAAACCAGGAATCTGTTTAAGATTAGTCGTATTAACTGTTATAGTTTGTAAAGCTAAAATGTAATTATTGAGATAAATTAAATAAAAGGTGAATAAATATAATGGTGCGGAATAATAAGGTCAAACAAAAGCTATATTATGACTTCTCAAGCATGATTATAATACACAAGAGTACATTATAATTAAATTAATGAATGAATAATTACTAGAAAGGCAATATTTATAACTGAAAGAATTGAAATTCTGCTCATAATGTATATTATACGCATAAAATTATTTCAGACAGATTTGTTAAAAATTTTACACATAAATTTACAAACCAATTTTCAGTCTTCATCGTTAGTTACCTTCAACTTCCTTTATTCGCTCAATAGATAAACAATTTGAATAATGTGCTTCAAAAAAATCTGATTTATTTTGAAATAAAGACGCATTAACATATTTCAACAAATAATTGATATTTTCGTGAACTGCTTCATTAAACGGCTATTAAATAAAATAACTATCTATCTTATTTTATTTTTAAAAGATTGCCTGAAACAATTTCCCAAATAATCTCTAAACCCTTTATAAAAATCGTTGCATCAAAATAGCCGACATAATCAAAACTTATAAATTTACTAAAGCAGGTTAATTCATTCTGCTTACATTTTATACATTATTTTGTACAAACAACAATTTACCATCTAAATAAAAAAAAATTGTTGAAAAATTATCTTCCTAATTTATCCTAACTCAGCTATGACACTGAACAATCCCCGTAGTTGAAACGAAAATTCCTTAAGCGAGGATCACAAGTGAATTCCGCAGCGCGAGTGCTTCCGAAGCCGGGAATATTTAAAGCGGCACATTTGCATGTAATAGAGGCTGTAAATCGAATCTTCGGGATAGAAAGATTCGAGGGAGGCGCATAGCGGTATCGTAAAATGCAGAAAATCCGGATGGCGGGATCAAAGGGGGTCTGTTGAGCGTCGAAACTATTTTGTCTTTCGAAAACTTCTCACACAAGTTAATACGTGAGTAGTTGGTGTAGGAAATGAAAATCAAGGACAGGATTATACGAAACGTTGACGTCCTGATTTCTATTTTTCACCGACCTTTCGGTTTAAAATTTTGACTGCCTGACTGTGTCGCTGCCGTCGACCACCAACCACTTCTTATTGGGTTGTCTGGAATGTTCGTGTCGATTTTTGATAGGTGGCATAAGGACAGGATTAAATATATTAGAGTGATTGAAAACAAATAATATGTGTATATATCGTAAAAGACTACACTTCAGGCATATTTGAAACAAAATTTCGGTATGATACGTTAATTTTTGTGTAATTGGAGTGAGTGATCAACTTATTGGCTTGTCTGGAAAGTTCGTGCCGATTTTTTATAATATTTAATATTATATATAATATATATAATATTTTAATATTTAAAACAAAATTTGCGAAAATCTAAACACTCGAAGTTTAAAACTACATCTTCCCTCGCCAGGTCATAAATGTGGTGAAATTCGCGAAAAATACTCTTATGTGTAGTCTAAGTTTAAGATCAGGGGACTTTTTTATGGTGGAATGGTTATCATAGAGTATGGGGTATCTGAAAGAATGTTTGTATGAACGGATGAGAGTGGAGAATGTGTATGATAAACGTAGGAGTAAACATTAAGGTTCGTGTTATGGAATGAATGTAACGAAATATGATCTGTGTGATTTGCATATGCATGATATTGATAGAGTGAACAGCGATAAAAAGAAAAAGACAGTCTGTGTGTGGTAATAACAGCAATCCTGGTAACCTATAATTTTTAATATATATTATTATATATTTCATTTTTACTTTAATATATATTATTATATATTTCATTTTTACTTCAATATATATTATTATATATTTCATTTTTACTTTAATATATATTATTATATATTTCATTTTTACTTTAATATATATTATTATATATTTCATTTTTACTTTAATATATATAATATTAATTTATATTACGCAGTTGACAGAATAACTAACCAAATTTGTTTCTCTGTAAAATAAAAGGTTACATTTCAACTGATGTTATTATTTACAATATATACACATACAAAATTCGCCAATTACCTGTAAAATAAAAGAAACGACAATTAAAGTCAACTATTCGTTTCTTTTTTACAACTCTTAACTGATAACTTATAACTGGATTATAATGATTTATTCTTAATAACTTTTATTATCATGTATTCTTTCCTCTGTTTTATTTATTATTCTCGATTACTCGACGAGGCCGCTATCGGGTGACATAAACTCTTGAAGAGAGTATATTCTCTTTACATATATATTATTATATATTTCATTTCACTTTCATTTACTATATTCATATACATATAAAGAAAGAAAAAAAGAGAGAGAAATAACAAGAGAGAGTGTACCCTAGAATGTATTTCAGCGTATTTAATATTTTTGTTATATTTTATTGTGTATTTTATTAACACAATGAATTAACACTAGATTTACGGGCATTTCTTGTACATCTATTTCTAATATATATGTACTAAGAAATAGATGTACGTCATACAGAATTTTAAGCTATAAAGCTGAGACAGATATAGATCAGTGTATATTCGAATTGTTTCATCAATAAAAGCCAACAAAAATTGCTAAGAATAATAGTAACTGTTTTTGCAAATTTTGCTCAAGAAATCTGAAACTCGTCAAATTGACGGGTCCCATAAGCCTAGTGTTAATAATTATATAAATAAAATGTTCTTACACATTTACTCACAATAAATGAATCTTTTAACTGCATGCCAATAAACTGAAATCCTAAATTCAAAAATAGCCTTCGTTCGCGTTCGTTTTATAAGCTGTGCAACAATGTGTAACATGACGTTGCTGACGCATTGTGTGTCTCAACAGTGCCCCTAGTTTCATTTAATTCTATGAAGCACGCCATTACCGAATCTCAACTGGTCGCCGGGAAACTTTCCCCGTTCTGACGATTCCCGGGATTGTTTTCGGCAAGAGAGCAATCAAAAGTGCCGAGCGACGAGAAAAAGAGCCACACGCCCTTGCTAGAGTCTAGTAAATCCGGGCTAATTGGCTCGGGCAACGATATCATCGCCCTTGTATTCGCAACTCCTATGTCCCCTAACTTTCGCCTCCTCTTCTTTTTCATCCTTCGATTCAGACTACTCTGACGGGCCTGAGATCTTCGCCAGATGATGTTGTTATAGTTTATAAAATTAAAATTTAATTAACCTCTTAACCTACGATTTACGTTCGAGAATTTTGGGCCGAAAACATAAACAAGCTCGCGTAGCCTTATAGCCATTCGCAGGACTTGTATCACACCATTGCAGATTATTAATTTTGTATTATAGGAAAGGTTATAAATTAAAAGAAAAAGAAAAGAAAAAAGGGTGAATAATAATATAAATATACGTGTATTTAATCAAATTAAAAACGACACAAACGAACACAAAATAACAAACTACGCTTATACTACGCAAACTACGCTGATACTTCGCAAACTACGCTGATACTTCGCTAACTACGCCTATGCTTCGCAAACTACACAGTCCTTCGCTCTACGCTGGCTACTTCGTCGTCTAATACTTCCTATCTTCACCGTCTGATACTTTCTGCGTTCGTCGTCTGATACTTTCTGCCTCGCGCTCGCATTTTCCCCGTCATATATTCTTCCAAACACTCGTTTCCTTTCGTTCTAATTGTCAACCTTTCTCACTCTACGCATTCGGTCACGATCACCCAGAATTTCTCAGTCGCACTATTTTCTCAAGTTCTCATCTTTCACGCCTTAGAAACATTCGAGCCCAAACATTCTACGTTCACACGACAATCGCCCAACTCAAGTACTCTGACCTTTCCAGCCTCGCATCCGCTCGATCACATTACTACAGTATTACTAATTTTTGTATAAATAAACTTTTGTAGTACTTGCATCTACCACAATTATTACATCAGGTTGTAATTACTTATCAAATATTTCACGAATATTTATAACTTTAGGAGGGCACCGCCGCTAATATTTATATTTGATCCGATCATCGTGCGCGGGCTATGCCCGTCATTGTAGGTTAAGGGGTTAATGAAATAACTTAAATAAAAGGTTAATAAATATTTTAGTACAGAATAATAAGGTCGAACGAAAGAATTCTCGTTCTGACAATCTCTTTGGATCGCTCGCACGACTTGTTTAACCTTCCACTCGGCTGTCCCCTCTCGTGGGACATCGTAATCCTAGCATATGATAGTTTCGCAAATTTTCAGACTTTAGTTCAAACCAGGACGTTAAATAGTCATATATGTAAATTTTAACACATTGAGGACGGCGCTCTGCTCGCCAAAAATTGAATACAGTGCATACAAGCACTTTCTTCAATTTACACTTGTAAATTCTTAAATGTTAGTATATGTTTCTTATTCATCGGTTTATTGTGTAACAATAAACGTGGAAAATTTATCAAACATAACAAATAGATCAAATTATTTATAGTCGTGGATACGCGTGTGTGAGAAAAGTATTAAAACGAGATATCTCGTTACCCGTACGCAATGTGTTAATATACGACTTAACTAAACTAAATGAAGTTTAATATACGTGAATCATAGTAAATATTTCGAATTTGAAAATTTTTGAAGTTAGTATCGTTAAACGACTAACGGTCACCTCTCGAGTGCAAAGAGTTAACACTATTCCTACCACAACCGGTCAAATGACCGTTTTTAAAATTTCGATTAGAATTTCATACATACGATGCAATTGAATCGTCTTTAAACTTTAGACTTTTCCTCAGATATACGTATAATACATTTTTCAATATTCACTTCTTTTTTCATCGCTTATTTTTTGAACAAAATTTGTAGTCTGTCTTATGTAGGAATTCCGTGGTAGGAATAGTGTTAACACGTTCCGTGCCACGTTGAGCATATACTGAATTTTTCGTTCAAGCCATTGGATGGGTGTTTTCATTGTAAAATGAAGAATTTTTAAAAAATTTTAATTACGGTTTTGTACTATTGAAAAATTATAAGATGTATCTAGGTCAAAAACATTATTTAATCGTAAAAGTGTGGATCATGTACGCCCCACGCGATCTGAGCGGAAAGTCTTCAGAAAACGAACCGGCATGGAACGTGTTAATTGAGATACACTTCCGCTCAAAAATTTCGGTACAGCTATTTATTGCACTGTAGGTCTAGGCAGAAGATCTAATTGAATTTTCAGGATGATACATTATATTCAGTTTTATTCTATTTATAGGTAACCTTTATGAAAATATTTTGTCTAAATGTTAACCAGTTTTCGTTGCTTTTTAGGGTAAATGATTTAAATAATTATGTAGTGCGTAAAGATTATAATGGAAACAACGTTTTCTTTAAAATTAAATTATGAAAATAATTGATTGGGAAAGTTTAAACAAGCTTCTGAGTAGACCCATTTAAATAATCTCAAACGTAACGGAAAAATATTAAAAAATTAAAGACAGGAGTTAAAAATGGATTGAAAGCTGATTGAAAGTTCGAATGCCTAAATAGAGGATCACATTGAAAGTAAAAATGTATTTGCATTACTTATAGAACCATGGAATATATTCAAGATTAAAGAACAAGATTTAATATCTAATCATAACTTAATTCTTGTTTTAAATTATTTTGAAAATTTCCCAATATAAATACGCAAAGTAGATACAGAAAATAAGGTTTAACATTTTATCATAACTTAATTCTTATTTTAAATTATTTTGAAAATTTCCCAATATAAATACGCAAAATAGATAGAGAAAATAAGGTTTAATATCTAATCATAACTTAATTCCTTTTCTTTTTAAATTATTTTGAAAACTTCCCAATATAAATACACGAAGTAGATAGAGAAAATAAAACGTTATTACCATGAGAGAATAAAAGAAGGTAGGGAACTTTTTCCTTTTAGAGGAAGTACGTTCAAACTTTCGAGCAATAATATATACCTCAGTGGATCCCCCTTTCGCGTTCATGATTGTTCCGCACGTTTAACGATTCCTTCGCAAGGCAACGATCTTGAAAACGGAAACTTCGTCCCCGTGAGATTGTTTTAGTCGCCCCGAAAGTCAGGACGGATTGTGGTGGCTTGGGAGATCTCCGCGATAAAATTAGGGTTACGATTCATCGGGAGGAATTGCGGGAGAGGCGAGAGCTGAGGAAGAGCGAGCTGATGGAATAATTATGCGAAAACCACTGTATCCTGTAGCGCCTAACGTTATGGTTCTCCCTAAATCCTTCTGTCTACCAGTTTTATGAATATTCATTTTAATTTCTAATAACGTTCCGCGACTTGGGACGATATACTGAATTGAGCATTTGTGTAACTTTTACATTCTTCTTAATTTCTTTTAGACAAGTAAGGTACTTCTTATGCGTTATAAATGAACTTTGATATTGTAGAGTATTGTAAGTATACATGTTATGCGTTCTAAATGAATTCGTTAATATTGTAGAATATTGTAAGTATACATGTTATGCGTTATAAATGAACTTTTGTTGTTGAAGAATATTGTAAGTATACACCCTATGCGTCCTAAATGAATTCTTGATATTGTAGAATATTTTAAGTATACATGTTATGCGTTATAAATGAACTGTTGATATTGTAGAGTATTGTAAGTATACATGCTATGCGTTATAAATGAACTGTTGATATTGTAGAGTATTGTAAGTATACATGCTATGCGTTCTAAATGAATTCTTAATATTGTAGAATATTGTAAGTATACATGTTATGCGTTATAAATGAACTTTTGTTGTTGAAGAATATTGTAAGTATACACCCTATGCGTCCTAAATGAATTCTTGATATTGTAGAATATTTTAAGTATACATGTTATGCGTTATAAATGAACTCTTGATATTGTAGAATGTTCTAAGTATACATGTTATGCGTTATAAATGAACTCTTGATATTGTAGAATATTCGAAGTATACATACATGTATCTTTACTATTATAATTATGATTTATGAAACATCAAAGTACCTTATATAAAAGTACGTAACAAACGTAGGAGACTTTCAATTTGATTTGAGTATTAATTTAATTTAATATTATTGTTGTATGGCCCATACAGTGATTTTGATTGATACTTGTAAAGTATTTTACTTGATGTAAGAAAATAGAATATCTATGTTTGGAAGAATATATGACGAGAAAATACGAACGCGTGGCAGAAAGAGTGTGATTCTGAAGGAAGTAGGAACGTCGTAGTTGCTAAGTTGAAAACTCGTTTATGTACCATTAAGTTATTACTATTAAACTATTTTTAAATATAAATATATATTAATAATATTCTAAGCACTTCACCTTTATTTTACTCACACCTGAGTCCTATCATCCACTCTACTAAACGAAAATTGAATAATACATCGTAATTTAATGATTGATTATAAATTTTTAATTAATTATTAATATATAAATTATTTATATATATAGCATTATTTATTAATCTAACTATAATGATTTAATAGTAATAAAATAATTTATTAATAAATCATAATTTAAATAATAAATATATTAAAAATTAAATTTATTAATTTTAAATTATTTAAATATTAATATATTAATAAATCTCAAATAATATAAATATACATTAATATGTATATATTAATAAATACTTATATAGGATGATATATATAAATCTAGGAAAATTGAATTTCCTATAATAATGCAGGAAAAATTCTACTATTAAGTTGTGATTATTAAATTATTTTAAACATATATTATTAATATTCCAAGCACTTCACATTATTTTATTCACACCTGAGCCCTATCATTTCACTCTACTAAATAAATAAAAGTACAATTACCTACAATACTATAGAATTTATGTAACTAATATTATTCGTTACGTGCAAGAAAATTAACATTTATTTGTTGAATTTATGTAACACCTATTGAAACACAATCTTACCTTCGAGGCATATGGACCGAAGTTGAATGGTAGGGTTAGTAAACAGGTTCGACTAAGTAATTACATTCGATGAGATCGCAAGAGCATCCAATATTCCCTCGAAAAGTTAAGTAGGCCGAAAGAGGGAGCTCCAACGTGGAAACTTAAAAGCGTCCCCGAGTGTTGTAAAAATCGGGCCGAAAAGTTGGTCCTCCCGCACAGAGAATAGAAGCGGCGGCTCTTACGTAACTGGGACGAGCTTATTAGTAAAAATCGCTGAAGTTCGCGATTTAAGTTGAACCACCACGAGCAGGCAAAAGCGCCGTGGATATTTCAAAGGAGGTTGTAAAACAAGTTCCAAAGGTTCCAACCGGCGATTCTTCATGCCGGCTAAATTGAATCACGCTAACTAGGAAATTTCGTTCACGCGCCGCTGAGGAACGAAAGTGGAACGGTTTGCGTGCAACTGTTCCGGCGAACGCAAAACCTGATGTTAGGAATATCAGTGGTCAGAACTAATTAAAAACTGTGAGCCGGTGTTGCAGAAATTAGTAATTGAGATCGTTCACTTGAGTGCACTAGAATGGGTGCATTAACGTCGATACATAACTTGTTGTTACATATTAATTGAAAACTGGTTGTTGCTTTGGATGCTAATTACACGTGCGGGTTTCCCAATAAATGGAAAACACGAAAATTGAATTTCACATTATGTATTATTTAAACGTATCTGCTTTTCGAGCTTTTACTGTTCCGTGCAATTATATCAAGATGTATACAATTAATAATTTGTAAATTGAACTAAATTCGATGGAATGTTTTAATGCATACATGTTGTTAAGGAACAAATAGATTTCGATAAATGTTCCTGATAAAT
Organism: Tetrapedia diversipes; assembly: GCA_033822845.1. Classification (NCBI taxonomy): domain Eukaryota; kingdom Metazoa; phylum Arthropoda; class Insecta; order Hymenoptera; family Apidae; genus Tetrapedia; species Tetrapedia diversipes. Next base: position 35,073 of record JAOPTO010002359.1, read on the forward strand.
TAAAAACTGATATATCTCTGTCTATTTTATTTATATCTGATTTATATGGGTCTATTGCATTTAAACATTTAGACTTTAACATAATTAATTAGAAGGAAAAATTAACCCTTGATTTAATTTGTAATCAAAGATGTATTCGGTTTAATTAAATGATTCTATTTTTATTTATTTATTTTTTCTTGTGTAGTCCAATCAATTTTGTGCCAATATTATTATTAATATACTAAATATTAGTGATTACGAATATTACGACGTATATCTTATTATACACCTTATTATTATGTATTATTAGTTAACTTTTCATTCTTAAGCTTCCAAATTCAACGATATGAAAAATATTTCAAGAAAATCGAAGAAATTTGTAATCTATTTCGCTCTTATATCTACGTTGAAGATAATCTTTTGATTTTTTTAATTATACAATTTCATAATTATTTACAAAAACATCATTCTGATGTGTCACTGAATACCTAAATAAAGTTTATAACCAGGCTAATTATAAAATTATAGTCCCCTTCTTAAGCAAATAAGTTTACGCGAAAGGAAGGATGTTCCGTAAACAGCTGTAAAATTCAAGAGGAACAACTTCCTATCCGTCGATCGAAACTTCGCAACACACCTGTACTCGAGCATTAGCAGCTTTGGAAATGTTTTTCACGTTGAACTCCTAAAATTATTAATTGCCTGCACACTTATGAACGTGCAGCAACCGATACGCGAACCGTTTCGTTCTTAATTAACTTTTACAGTTTTATATCTTAATTGATTGCGCTACACACACATATATATATATATATATATCTACGACAGCACTTTATCGGAAACGAGAACCGGGGAAAAACATAGTTTCCGCAACGCACGCTCGAAACGTTATATAGGTTGTTAGAGCAATTACCGATTGATAAATCGATCCTGGCGGGCATAACGGAAATGAAACGATAGAAGTAACGGAATTAGAGAGGGGCAAAAAAAAAAGAGGGAGAAAAATGAAACAATCAAAAAATTGAGAATGGGTAATTGGACGCTTCTCTCTTTTTATTGCGATCGACTCGCGCGTTTTTCGATCGAAACTTTGGTCCTCGCGCGAAAATCCGGCGAAGCGTAACAGGCGCGGCGTGGTTCACACTCGAATATTTGGCACGAAAAGCTGACTGAAACACTGCAGAATGAAGGTTCTTAAGATCATTTATTAGTTTTAAAATGAATAAAATTATGAATATTTTCGCGCAAAATATTCCATAGTGTATATAGTGAAATATTCCGTATGTGTATAGTTTAAGTTTAAGATTGTTGTTGTGATGGAATGGTTATCATAGAGTATGAAGTATGAGAAAGAATGTTTGTATGGGAGAACCAGTGTGACGTGTGCATATGATAAACTATGAGTAGGCATTAAGATTTGGGTTGTGGAATGAGTGTAGCGAAGGGTGATCTATGTGATTTGTATATATATATGTTATAGATAAAGAGAAGTGTGTGATAACAGCAATCTCAGTAACGAATAATATTGGTGTAGAAATAGATAGATAGATAGATAGATAGATAGAGAGAGAGAGAGAGAGAGAGAGAGAGAGAGAAAGTGAGAGTGTGTTGCAGAACAATTTTCAGTGCATTTAATACCATTTTTATTTTCTCTATACATAAATGGCACATTAAAATAAACCATACATATAAATTAATTTGCTTGTAATTTATTATTTTCCTTTATACCAAACTTTACCATATAATTATATAATAATTACACAAATGGCACATTAAAAAGAATCATACATGTAAATTAATTAATTTTTTAATTTATTACTTTCCTTTATATAATACTTTGCCATATAATTATATAATAATTACATGAATGGCACATTAAAATGAACCATACATGTAAATTAATTAATTTTTTAATTCATTACTTTCCTTTATACAAAACTTTGCCAGATAATTGTATAATAATTACATAAATGGCACATTAAAATGAATCATACATGTAGATTAATTTTTTTTTAATTGATTATTTTCCTTTATACAAAACTTTACCAGATAATTATATAATAATTACATAAATCGCACATTAAAATGAATCATACATGTAGATTAATTTATTTTTTGATTTATTACTTTCCTTTATACCAAACTTTACCAGATAATTATATAATAATTACATAAATGGCACATTAAAATGAACCATACATGTAGATTAATTATTTTTTAATTGATTACTTTCTTTTATACAAAACTTTACCAGATAATTATATCGTGCCATTTGTAAATACATTTGGCGTCATTAAAATAGAAAGAATAATTTTGGCCAGCTTTTCGGGCCAAAACCTCCAATGCGCAGCTGTGAAAGCACAAGGGGACGCGTGGCAAAGGGGAAAACGTCGAAACGGGATGCGTGTGCTGTTTGTGCATACAGGCACGTGGCACGTGAAATGTTTCTTGATCGCGCGAACACGGAACGTATGCGCGCGCGAACGACCCCGCAACGACGCATTAAATCAATTTTGCGTGCCGACGAATGAAGCGCGAAACCAGCGGAGGCAATGGCGATGCAATTGACATGTTTCTTTCTTTCCCCATTGTTCGCCCCGGCCGTCATAGAGCATGTCGGACACGGGAATGGCGACAATTCACGGGCAGAAACTAAATTGCGCCGCGATTCCGCGATCAGATAAATCTCCGCTGCGAAACGTCCGCCGCTTGATAAAAGCAGTTTTTGAACCACGAAAAGCCCGCCGGGGCCACGTATTGTTTTCGGATCGAACGTTTACTGCCTTGGTTTCGATTGTTGTGCCGCGATCCGCGTGATCAACGACGAGCACCCTTGCAAGCAGGCTGACTTTGTTTGCTGGACAGGTACAGTAGCGGACAAAAGTTTAAGACGAAAGGACAATACAGAAAGTTTTATGGTATGGCAAATATTGTCCGTACATTCATTTTTATTATTATTATTGTAGGACACCATTTATTGATTAGTACAGAATTCAAATTTTGTTTTTCATACTGCTTCTTATAAATTAATTTAATTTCGTTGATCCTTTGGTCTTAAACTTTTGCCCGCTACTATATAAAATGAATCTAATAATATTGCATATTTGAATGCTAACATCATTTAACCTACTGAATTGGACAGGTACAGTAGCGGACAAAAGTTTAAGACGAAAGGATAATGCAGAAAGTTTTATGGTCTGGCAAATATTGTCCTTGCATTCATTTTTATTATTATTATTGTAAGACACTATTTATTGATTAGTACAGAATTCAAATTTTGTTTTTCATACTATTCTTTATAAATTAATTTAATTTCGTTGATCCTTTGGTCTTAAACTTTTGTCCGCTAATGTATAAAATGAACCTAATAATATTGTAAACTAGGTTTACGGGACCCTAATTTGACGGGTTTCGGACTTAGTGAGTAAAATTTGCAAAAATAGTTACTATTATTCCCAGCAACTTTTGCCGAGTTTTATTGATAAAGTGATACAAATATTCCCAAATCTATTTCCCTCTGAGTTCTGCAATTTCAAATTCTTTTTTTATGTATACCTATTCCTTAATATATAAATACTTTGTTTTATAAAAGTAAATTCTATGAGTAAATTTCATAAGTAAAAATTTAATTTTTCAATTTATTCATGGTTACACTTTTAACAAATATTACTAATTAAATGTTATTTTGATATTTTTGGGATATTTGTTCGGGAGCACCTAGAACCCCAACTCTGATTTAAAAAAAAATTTTCAAAAACCTTCCCGGGGATATACCTAATAATTTCCCAAATTTTCACGGCGATTGGATGTATGGTTTTTGAATCTATCGAGTACAGACACACATTCATTTTTATATACATAGATTTGAATGCTAACGTCATTTAACCTACTGAATTGGACAGGTACAGTAGCGGACAAAAGTTTAAGACGAAAGGACAATGTAGAAAGTTTTATGATCTGGAAAATATTGTCCGTACATTCATTTTTATTATTACTATTGTAAGACACTATTTATTGATTAGTACAAAATGCACATTTTGTTTTTCATACTATTCCTTATAAATTAATTTAATTTCGCTGATTCTTTAGTCTTAAACTTTTGTCTGCTACTGTATAAAATGAACCCGATAATATTGTATATCTGAATGCTAACATCATTTAATCTACTGAATTTATTGTTAATTTATGTAAAGGTTGGTATTTGTTGATGACACGTTACACAAATTTTTTAATGACCGCCAAATAAATTCAGGTTACAAAAGATTAAATTATTCTCTATCAGACATACAAATTTGATCAACTTAATCTCTACCATAATACAAAAAGGTCCATAGATATAGTAAATGACAAACTAGGAAAAATGAATTAAATATTTAGAGAAAATATTTAATCACCTTGTATCTTATACGAATGTCTGACCAATTATTTGTTTATACTACTGTGGTTCCGTTTATAATAGATCAAGAGGAAGTACAGACAACAATTTCAATATCTTGATTACAGTTACATAGTTTTATACTTATATTACATATTTTTGATTATAACTGTCATGTTGAAGAAGGATTATACATGTGAAAATTTTTTCTTAATTGAATATAACAAAATACACGCGCAGTTGTATTTTAATAAAATATTACATTCGAAAATTAACGTCGAAACGTTACCTTAATATTAAGAAACTGATACCTAAGAATTGAATACACTGATCTTTAATCACACACAAAGATAATTATTCGATGGAAATACTTGATAACTAGTAAATATAAAAAGTAAAACAGTAAAATTAAAAAATTTGAAGATCATTGCATACAACAAAGTTCACAAAACGGTTCGCAAAATTGATCAAATGATTGGAATCATATTAACACGTTCGTCGCCACGTTACCCATATTTGGGTGACACTCTTTTTCTTAAAGTTAAACAGAATTTTAAGTTGGAATTTAGAAGGGATTCAATGGAATAAGTATTGAAGTATAATATATACAGGGTGTTAATCTACCTCTGGGCCCCAATGAAATGGGGGGTTCTAGACGGTAAAATAAGACGAAAATCAAGAGTGACGAAATGTCGTTAAACGCTTCGTTAATTAATTATTAGCAGTTAAAGATTGCCGAAATTAGCCAATCCTGCTGCAGCGCCGGCCGTTGGGCTCGCCGCGCACAGGCAAACCCAGGACCGTATCAACATGTGTTACAATGCTTACCTCGTGGGGCGCAGGAAAATTTGTTTGTCACTCAAGAGACGGACGACACAAAATCAAAACTTCGGTCACCTTCCAAAAAGTATTCAATGATCGTTGAATAGCATTAAACCTACTTACTTGCAAAATCCACAAGAGCATGTCAGAACTCGCCCATTGGGATTTCCGAGTAAAGAGGGTTAATGATCTCTTAAAGCAGATAGTACACTGCCCAAAAGTGAAGCACCCACACGCATTTAAATCGCGATTGTCCCGTCCGCGAATATTTATTGAATAATACATTCACATCTCGATTATCCCGTCCGCAGTGTCCACAAAAAAGTACACAACACACGTGCACGAATCAGTCACAATTTACACCGCCACTAAAATGTATTCTTTTCTCTCTTCTTTTGCACTCCCACAACCACACCACACACGCGACACAAAATACACTCACAACTATATTTTATGTAAAATTAAATTTTAAAAAATGTTATTTAAAAGAAATTAACTATAACTAGAAACAATCTAAAAAAGCTTTTTTAATGAAGTCGAAAAATAATTCTCCTACTGAACAACAGCAGAACCAAATGAAAGAGAAATTCAGAAAGAGAAAGCTATTTTTTCGGTTAATGTTTGCTTCGTAATATTTCTATTATTCAAATTTAAACACAGTAAAGGAAAAACTAAGAAAGCATTTCTCAAATTTATCTATCCACATGTATCACGCACTCGTAGTGAACTCAGCGATAAAATCACACGACGAGAAAATAAACCGCACGTCAACACAATATTTCGTTAACGACTGATCACTGGTGGCGATCGAATGCGGTCGATGACAAAAGAATATCAGTCCTCCAACGCAATCGCAGAGAAATCCTTCTTCCCGCGTATTCATCAGTCGTCATTTGGTTCTGCTGTTGTTCAGTAGCGGAATTATTTTTCGACTTCTTTTAAAACGCTTTTTTAGATCGTTCCTGATTACAGTTAATTTCTTTTAAATAACAGTTTTTTTATTTAGTTTTAAATAAAATATAATTTGGTTTGTATAAGTAATTTAGTAAGTGTGTTTGTGCCACACGTATGTGGTGTTGTCGTGAGAGTGCAAAAGAAGAGAGAAAATAATACATTTTAGTGGCGATATAAATTGTGACTGATTCGTGCAGGTGTGTTGTGTACCTCTTTGTTGACACTGCGGACGGGACAATCGCGGTGCAAGTGTAATATTCAATAAATATTCACGGACGGGACAATCGCGATTTGAATACGTGTGGGTGCTTCACGTTTAGGCAGTATACCATCTGCTTTAAGAGATCATTAACCCTCTTTACTCGGAAATCCCAATGGGCGAGTTCTGACATGCTCTTGTGGATTTTGCGAGTAAGTAGGTTTAATGCTATTCAACGATCATTGAATACTTTTTGGAAGGTGACCGAAGTTTTGATTTTGTGTCGTCCGTCTCTTGAGTGACAAACAAGTTTTCCTGCGCCCCACGAGGTAAGCGTTGTAACACATGTTGATACGGTCCTGGGTTCGCCTGTGCGCGGCGAGCCCAACGGACGGCGCTGCAGCGGATTGGCTGATTTGGGGCAATCTTTAACTGCTAATAATTAATTAACGAAGCGTTTAACGAAATTTCGTCACTCTTGATTTTCGTCTTATTTTACCGTCTAGAACCCCCCATTTCATTGCGGCCCAGAGGTAGATTAACACCCTGTATATATACAGGGTGTTCGGACAGTCCTGGGCTTAAATTGAAAGAGTAACTCCCTGAGACATTCTAAGACGAAAATCAAGAGTAACGATTTTGCGTTTGAAGCTTTGTTTGCGAGTTATAACTGTGATACATATACCTTATTTGGTCACCATAGAATATAAAGTACGATGATAAAGGTGTGAAAAATGTTTGAGTGGATGAGAGAGTATGACAGTTTGGAGAGAATGACAAAAGGTGAGTGTTATCGTTTGTATGGGTAATGAGTGGTGCGCGGTATGATTATCTAATTGTTGTGTATACTGTATGACTGAGGAAGGCGGGAGTGGAGAGACAGAGTGCGAACGAATCAATCCGTAACGGACGATCGTAGAGTAAAAAGCGAGTAATAAAGAGTGAGTTATATAGAGAGAGTGTGTAAAGAGTGTAATTAAAAATAGTGTTATCACCTTATTATTATCATTATTATTATTACAATTATATTTGTTATACTAAAAAACGTTATTAGTTATTTAATCCACCAACAAAACTCAGCCGAATCACACTGGGCGACGAACGTGTTTAATTTACTTTTCTAACAAATTTTCAATACGATATTTGCTAAACTTTCACATTAATTAATATAATTCACGCTTACAGAATTTACCAATAGGTGGTAAATAATGGTATTTCGATTAAACAGAATATAATAATAGAATAAGGTGAAATATTTTACAAATTTCATAATCCGTTATGCGTGCTCTTTCACAGCCAGTCGGATGGAGCGACGATTAAATATCGCGTAAATTACGATGTTGTTAAAACGAGCATCCCCTCGGTATTTCGCGCTGCAACGTACTTGTTAAGGATAACGACGGGAACGGTTAGTATAACAGGCTGTCGTCTCTAGTATACCGATTTGACCTGAGTAAACGTCGCGGCGTAACGCGAAGCGGACTTCCTTTTTTCCCCCCCCCCCCCCCCCCCCCCCTCGCCGAGAGGATCCACCAACCGTGGTCGCGTTAAATTATTTACTCGATAAAGATTACTTAACGAGCGGCACGCTCCGTCTTTTGTCCGTCCTAGGGAAAATTAATTGATGTAATTAAAGGAAAATTAAAAGTGCCCTTCCGTCTTTGTGCCCGACGGCTGGCACCGACGTAGGAGGGCCGAACTCGATTTAAATCCCGTTGTCAGCCAGGAAAGGAAAGAATCCACCGTAAGAATGAACCGGCGCCGTGCATCACGCCAATGCGAACTAATTTTAAGAACATCCCTACGGAGGACAGACCAGGAACAGAGAGGGATAAAATAAGCCTGGCGGAAAAGAAACTTTCGACCGGATCCCTTCTTCTTCTTCTTCTTCGTCGTTTTTCTTTTTTCTTTTCCTTCTGTTCCTTCTCCTACTCCTACTTGCTGCCTTCCTTACTTTCCTTCGAGCGATACTAATTGAATTCAATTGCGGGCAGGTCAACGGGTATGTGGAACGTGTCCCTGAATGGAGAGAGTCGGGAAATTGGGAATCTCTCTTGAATAAAATGGCTGGGGTTCCTTGAAATTTCATGCAACTGGTAAATAATAGAGATTGGCTAGTATTGCGCTCTTGTTAGAACTGGCTACCGTTCTACATGTTTCAACGGTGAAATCGTATTGCAGATGGTGTATTCATGAATCCACTTTTCTTACTTAGATGCAGTTTGGCTTGGATTGTTGTTTAAGAGTAGACGATTTTAGTAATAGGTCAATATTTTTAAATATCGTGTATTTTACATCGTGGGTTATTACTTTAAAATTGTAATTAGAGAATTGATAAATATTCTTGTTTAATAAATCAGTAACAAAAGTGTTAAACTCCTAAATTGTGTTAAATTAATAAATGAATACAAAAAATAACACTAATATTGCATTAATATTTAAAAAGGTATTATATAATAGATTAAAAGTATGGTCACTTTAGAGGACGTAATATATATATATATATCTTTTAATAGATTATAGATGATAAATAAATGAATATAAAAAGTAATATTGATGTTGCGTTAACATTTAAAAATCTATTATATAATAGATTAAAAATATAGTTATTTAACAAGATGTAATATATTTTTTAATACATTATGAATGATAAATAAATGTATATAAAAAATAATACTGATATCGTGGTAACATTAAAAAATTTATTGCATAATAAATTAAAAATATAGTCACTCGAGAGGATGTAATGTATATTTTTTAATCGATTATTAATGATAAATAAATGTATATAAAAAATAATACTGATATCGTGGTAACATTAAAAAATGTATTACATAATAGATTAAAAGTATAGTCACTCGACAGGATATAATATATATTTTTTAATCGATTATTAATGATAAATAAATGTATATAAAAAATAATACTGATATCGTGGTAACATTAAAAGATATATTGCATAATAGATTAAAAATATAGTCACTAGACAGGATGTAATATATATTTTTTAATCGATTATTAATGATAAATAAATGTATATAAAAAATAATACTGATATCGTGGTAACGTTAAAAAATGTATTGCATAATAGATTAAAAATATAGTTATTTAACAAGATGTAATATATCTTTTAATACATTATGAATGATAAATAAATGTATATAAAAAATAATACTGATGTCGTGGTAACATTAAAAGATATATTGCATAATAGATTAAAAATATAGTCACTCGACAGGATGTAATATATATTTTTTAATAGATTATTAATGATAAATGAAAAAATATAAAAAAAAATACTGATATCGTGTTAATATTAAAAGATATATTACATAATATATCAAAAAAACAGTCACTTGGATTTAAGTTCACAAAAAATATCGCATCAAGTTCAAATCACGCGATTCGTAACCAAAGTATTTACAGTGCAGCTTAAATTCCTCAAATACGCAAATGCTCTTTTTCTAAACAATTATGAACAGTGGCGCTCGTAATACCGGGTCGGATGCAATTTCAAACGGAATCCTCGAGGAACGTTCGTCGACAATCCTCAGAAATTCCCGAAGATTATATCGAGACGGTTCGTCTTTCGGTCGGATGGAATTTATTACCGTGCAAAGCTGGAGCAGGGAAGACTTCGGAAACGCGTGCAGTCAGCAACGGGGTCGTCTAACTCGCGGCGGCTTCATCGGACCGGAAGCGGCTAGGTGGACCCGGTTATCGGCGTTTCTCCAGCGCCGCTCAGCCGGATAGGGTGTCATTAATGCTTGCTTAACAAGAGTTATCTGAAGTGGGCACGCGTGGAATTACGGGCGAACGGCATAACCGAAAATTCTCCCAGCAGCGACGCGACGCTGCTGCTTCTCTCTTTCCCATTCGTAGTCGTCGGCCGCAGAGCCCCCTTCCGCGTCTCTCCCCACGAAATTTACCCTCGTTCGCCGAGTTATCTTGGGGTTCCTTTTATCCCGGCGTTTCTCCCTCGTTCAGCCCTGAAATCAAAGGGACACCCCGTTGTTGGCCGCTCGTCCGGCCAATTTCATTACTACGTCCCTCCGCCGCGTCGCGCCGCCCGAAACACCTACACCGTCGCTCGAAACGAAAAACGAACGCTTTGTCGATGCTGGTACTGCCCTGCGCGAAAAAATCTCGTATCGATGAATTATTTTTTGCCCGCTCGATCCTTCGCTTCGTTGTCCCTCTCTCTCTTACTCTCTTTCTCTCTGTGTTCCTCTCTTCCTCTCTTCCTCTCTTCCTCTCTCTCCCTCTCTTTCTTTCTCTCCCACTCTTTCTTTCTCTCCCTCTCTTTCTCTCTATCCTATCCTCGATCTTCTCTCTCCCTTCTATATCTCTCTTTATCCTATCCTCGATCTTCTCTCTCTCCCTCTCTTCTTCTCTCTCTTCCTGTCTTTCTCTCTATCCTATCCTCGATCTTCTCTCTCCCCCTCTCTTATTCTCTCTCTTCCTGTCTTTCTCTCTATCCTATCCTCGATCTTCTCTCTCTCTCTCTCTCTCTCTCTCTCTTCTATATATATCTCCCTCTTTTTCTCTCTCTCCTTTCCTCAATCTTCTCTCTCTCTCTTCTATCTGTCTCTCCTCTCTCTTTCTTCTATTCCTCTCCTCTTTCTTTCTCTCCTCTTTCTTTCTCTCTCACTTCCCCCCTCTTTCTCCTTCTCGCTCTCTCTCTATCCTCTCGTCGATCTTCTCTCTCTCTTCTATATATCTCTCTCCCTCTTTTCTCTCTCTCTCTCTCCTTTCCTCAATCTTCTCTCTCTCTCTTTCTTCTATATCTTTCTCCTCTCTCTTTCTCCTCTTTCTCTCCTCTCTCTCTCCTATATCTCTCTCTGAAGAGAGGGAATAGATTGGATGAAAACAGGGAACGTGTTTGGGACGGTGTGAAATGTCGGTCTGGTCCACGAATACAGTAGCACGTCGATCATTCCAATTAATTAGGGGTGAAACTCGTTCGGACGATTAATTCTTCGGATTATTGATCCGAAAGAATCAAACTTTCGACTTTGTTGGGAAAGGAAGAGAAGTTAAATAGGTGGATGTTTTTTACGTGTACGGATAAGTATCGGATGAGAAAAACGAAGTATAGAAACAAATTAAACGTTTTTAGGTAGAAATATAATTGCTAAACCAATAAATATCTAATAAGAAAAACGAAGTATAGGAAAAATTAAATATCTTTAGGTAGAAATACAATTGTTAAACTATTATAATAAGTATCGAATGAGAAAAACAGAGTATAGGAAAAATTAAATGTTTTTAGGTAGAAATATAATTACTAAAACTATAGTGGTATAATATTAGCTATTGTCAATATTGAATAATTATTGAGAATCTGTTAGAATATGGGAATTTTTTTATTCATCTAGAATACAAAAATGTATAAGGTAATATTCTCAGTAAATTATTGAACATTCATAGTGTTTATAAATTTTAACGTTCCAAGTCAATTTATGTGTACGAGATTTTTGAATCATTGTGAAATATATTATGTTGTAGCTTATACTTCTGCCGTAATTGTGAAACTATATTTTAATAGCAACATTTGTTCTTCAGGAATATAAACATAACTTGAATTCAATATTTTCTCTTTACTCACAAGAAATATTTAGTATTTCCAGTTGCAAAGTATTTACTTTTATTTAGATTCGCCTTAGAAAAGCCTCGTTTACACATATTGCACGTGTAAAAGAAAGAAATGTTTATATTTGTGTCATAATACCACTCCATTTTCAAAAACTACATTGAAACAAATTATATTCTTTCAATAGTGTTATTTTTATGTTCATAACTATTAATTATTGTCTCCAGAATAAACAAAGATTAATTACTGTCCTTCGTCCTGTTATTGCATTTATTATAATTTTTGCATTTTCTCATAATAAAAAATGTAACGTAGTACTAAAATGCTTATGAAACTGTTTTATAATAAAATGAAATAAACGTTAAATTGATGAAAATACAGAATTTTTGACACGTTTCACAGAAAGGTTTTATCCTGACGTGTTTCACACGGATATTTGAAGTGTTTATAATCATGGCTATAATAATCGCTCGAACGATGAACTTTGTGAAGCATGAACGAAAGCACTTTAAAATTTTCATTTAAAAGACATTACGTTGAATATAATCTCTGGCGTTTGATCGACGATAAACGGAATGCACTTGAAATCGAATAAAGCTCGCCAATTACTACTTATTGATTTAAACAGCGCAGCGCACGGTCGGTTGATAAACTTTTATGGAGCCTGTCAACATCGAGCTTACAAAAATTCAATTAGTGGAAAGTGGTATTGGCCGTTGTATACGTAATAAGTGTTTATGATGAAAACTGATCTGCGAATGGAACGGAAACGGGAAGAAATAAAAGCGAAAATAATTGCGAACGTTTCCGCGTATAGACAAAAAAAAGAGAATAACTATTTTGTCGATATTCGTATAAATTCAATTCTAGTGTTTTCGTTTTACCCGGATACGTTCTATTAGTTTCTGTATCTATATCTCTATATACAACCGGACTATATTTTATTCAAAAATCTATTTCTGTATAACATTCCCGGTTATAATACGCGTACTAAAATCTTTTCGTTTTCCTAAATTGGATTCGTTGCAACGTTGCAGTTTCACATTTAGTTATTTCTGACAATCGAATGCAACGTATCAATAGTTTTATTGTTTGTTTAACTTAAAAAATGAGTTTCATTATTTGAATCTTCCCAATTTTACAACTGATGCATATAAATAAAATAAATAAAATTAATGAAGATGCGAATCTTATTATGGTTACAAATTAATTGAAGCAGTTCGAGATATATGTATATTTCAATTTTAATATTAAATCGTGCTTAACCCAATTTAATATTAATTCATACTTATTCTGCTTGTAAAGAAGTTCGTATTGTTTATATGATGGGTTTTTCACACTTTTGAATTTCATTGATCATTCATCAATTATTCATAAATACTTTTAGTGATCGTCTCACAAAAATTTAATTTACAAGATTTTAATTTGGAAATGAGATTTCTAAATGTTACTCGTATGTAACAAAATCAATAATAATAAACAGAGATCGTTTGCAAGAAGATATTTATCTAAATCCACAAAAAATATTTTTTAAACTGTCAAATGGTTTGGAAATATTAAAGACAATTTGATACATTTATAAGCAACTTTCCAGCACATACACATTATAATGATAAACAAATTAATATAATACAGTTTTTAATATAGAAATAGCTATTATACATAGACACGTTTATATCATTATTTTTAACTTTGTTGTGTGTAAAGCTTTGTATATTTTTAAATGCGTACAAAAATGTCGAATGTATCTACATAATACGAAAAAGTACATAAAATGTTTCAAGTAAAGTATATTTACTGATGTTTAAAAAATATAAGAATAAGATAATTATTTAATTGATTTCCGTTTATTTGCGTGTATTTATAAAAGCATGAATATGCATAAAAATCCACACAATAATTACTGTAGTTTTAAAAATAGTGATAAATATTTTTATTCATAACTTTTTTGTTGCTATTACACTAATAAAAAGAAGGAGGGATTAGAGCATAATACATATTCATGGGTAAAAATTCAGTATTACGTATTTAAAGAGAAAGTCACCTTCACCCTTTCCCTGCTGAGATTCACCCTCGTTTACAACGTTACCGCGACCCTTCAGTTAGCACTTCCCTTGACTATCGTCCCAAAATCAAAGGAAGGTCCCTACTCGCACGGTATCATGGTCAATTTCATTAGGTCCGCATCGTGTGTGCGGCCGGACACCTCTGAATTTTCCATCGATTTCTCTTAGATTACCTCGAAAGTAATGCACTTCAACTGTATACTGGACAACCAAATGAATAAAAAGTAGACTGAAAAAGTTTACGTAAATTCATACGTTTCTAAAATGAATTAATCCAATAAAATATAAACAAAAATTCGTTTTACTCGATAATAATTCCAATATATAATTTACTTTGGATATTTTTTACAGCTTTATATACTGTAACCATTTCGCAAATTTTATATAGAAGTTGTTAGGTTTTATGGGGTGAAGGAAAGGTTGCTGGAATAAACCACTAGACGATATATATATATATTTTACTGTTTATTAATATTTAAATGATCTTAATAGATATAATTACATTCTAACGTTCGTAAGTGTCGCGAGCTCTTTGCTGACTAACTTCGGTCACATATTTTTGGTAGAGAAAGGGAAAACAAAATAAAACAAAAACACCTTATTAGCTATCGATATCGACGGCTATGATCGATACTCTATCAGAAGTGAAGTATTATAAAAATTATTAATGTATGGCTTTTCATTATACATTATAGCGAATTTGTGAAAGTTATACAAGTGTTAGGTACTACCATGTAAATTATTTGTGAATAATAAGAAAAATGTAAGTTTTGTTGGTAATATTCAGTAAAATTGTATTTACAGTTCTTTAAATCGTGTACCTTATAATTAGAAAGGTAAGTTTCATTAAAGCTGTTGACAAAAACAAAAACAATAATTGTGTTTCATGTGGATTAAGTTATTAGATTGGAGGGAAAGTTCTGTCGTATTTTAAATAGGCAGGTAATTTTGCTCGTAAATAAAAAAAACATCTGGCTAGTGAGTCATTGGGAATTTTTTTTGTTTTTTTGAAAAAAGGATATTTTTTGGTGTTTTATATACTTTCGTATTTTATATGTGTTCTGATCTTATTTAAATTTCTGATGTGAATAATTTGCTTCTCTTTATTCATTTTTAACTAAGTGCATCGCAAAAGGTTGCTAAACCGCTGGTTTAATTGCATTATTTACTAAATACACGTATAATTAAATGAATTACAATTTCGTATTTAAATGGATTATCTTGTTATGGCAACCATGTAGAAACAATGTAACACACGGTACATGACATGCTACTTTACCCATCACTTCATGCATGTACATGTATACGAAGGCAATTAAATGTCTATTTTAATATTTCACATTTCAATCTTTCCATTTAGATATTTTCATTAATAATCGTATTATGCTGTTTACGTGATTCAGTGTTTAAAAGTTCACAGGGGTTCAATTACCACGCAGAAACTAAATTTCTTGTTCTGCTGTCTCTTAATATTCTTAACTTTCAATATTAAGTTGCTTAATGATGGTAACGTTGAAGATTGTTTCATTGATTCAATTATTCTGGTTATCATTGTTTTCTGGAAGGCTGTTTTATAAAACTCCTTCACTCCTTAGAACTTTAGTAAAATATCTGACATTTTAATAGGAGTTGTTTTACAGACGCGGCGGGTTCGCTTAAAGAACGGTTAAATACCTAAAGAACTTTTGTTTTATTATTCTTGGCACCAGACGTTCCTTCGGTAACCAGCACTTTCAGAAGTTAGGCCTCCAAAGTTTTGTAAACCAGTTATACACTTTTTTTGTTTCAAATGCGATCAGTTCGTTTACAGACTGCAAGGAAACTCCGTGCTTGAATTAACCAACAAGATATTTCCATTAACGGTCAATAACAATTCATTTTGTATTTTATCAGGAATTGAACCACATAAAATTCATCCATGTTCCGTAAAAAAGCATAAGTTCAATTGAATTTTTCTTTTAAAATTCAACGATATTTATGTTAAAATAATATTTGATTACCAAACTGTGTATTTTACGTAAGTAAATGTAATTTAATATATTCAATTCTTTATAAATGTTAATATTCTCAAAAATAGATGACTTTAAAATCGAAATAAACTGAAAATAATTTGAACCACTTATATGCATATATATTATACATACATAAAGAACTGTAGAAAATATATCTTAAGAAAATAAATAAATAAATAGCTTATTAAAATGTAATAGCTACTGTGAATCGTATTAAATAATATAGTAGATATAAAAAATAAAATAATAATTGAAAAGTAATAATTGTTTTAGTTTGTTTTGTTATTTATGTAATAATAATTGAATAATAATCAAAAATAATTGAAAAGTAATAATTGTTATAGATTGTTTTGTTATTTATGTAATAATAATTCAATAATAATCAAAAATAATTGAAAAGTAATAATTGTTTTAGTTTTTTTGGTTATTTATGTAATAATAATTGAATGATAATAAAAAATAATTGAAAAGTAATAATTGTTTTAGTTTTTTTGGTTATTTATGTAATAATAATTGAATGATAATAAAAAATAATTGAAAAGTAATAATTGTTTTAGTTTTTTTGGTTATTTATGTAATAATAATTGAATGATAATAAAAAATAATTGAAAAGTAATAATTGTTTTAGTTTTTTTGGTTATTTATGTAATAATAATTGAATGATAATAAAAAATAATTGAAAAGTAATAATTGTTTTAGTTTTTTTGGTTATTTATGTAATAATAATTGAATGATAATAAAAAATAATTGAAAAGTAATAATTGTTATAGTTTGTTTGGTTATTTAAGTAATAACAATTGAATGATAATAAAAAATAATTGAAAAGTAATAATTATCATAGTTTGTTTTGTTATTTATGTAATAATAATTGAATAATAATTAAAAATAATTGAATCACTAGTTTATAGTTGGATTTGATTAAATATTGAACCTACATTTTTGATCATTTTAACGATGTTTCTTAATTGATCTATACACATACATTTACATATTTTGATATCGTTCTGTATACAAAACGTCATGTGCATGTGTAAGATTTGCAATTTATGGATTATGAGCAATCACAGGATAAACGTTTGATCGACGGTGCTGCTAAAATCATGTTAATTACTCAAATATCACTTTGAAGTCGGCTGAAAAATTTTATTTGAAGAAGCTAACGGTAATTAAAAATTTTAAACCGAACTCAAAGTCTACACAGCTCCCAAGTCGAGCAGATTTCGTTTATTCGATTAACCTTTCGGCGCACGATCCCAAGCAAATAACCTTAATTAGTTAACGCAGCTTCGATCGCTTAACGAATTGAATTTTAAAGATCAATACCGAGGGATAAAATTTGTCATATAAATATTCGTGAACTCATATAGAATATTTTTTTATTTGTACAGTGAATTAATTATAGAAATTACATGAACAAACAGTAATAGGTAATTTTTAGTATAAAAATAATATTGGCGCATAAGAACATTTATAAAATTCCTACAATTACAAGAAATGCATATATAACATAGAAGGAGGTAAAATCTTTTCCTGAATAATTTTAATAGCTCTCAAAATATAATGTAATATTTGTGGCCAAAAGACTAAACGGTGTAATTAATAAAAGAAATTTGAAAGATTAATGATTTATCACCTATCTTGTTTTTAAATAAACTAACATTCAATTAGGAAATTTAATTTTCCACTTTAGTTTCTTATATTATTACATAATTTTCAGTAGAAGTGTCAAGAATACTGAAAATTGATATTAGAAGATTTAAGAAAGGGATCAAAGTAAATTTCTGAGTGTTACAGGAATTAGTTTTCCAAATTGTTCTTTATATATTTTGGAAAGAAAAGTATGTACGTTAGTAATTAAAATAAGCATAATTTAGCTTAGAGGATTAATTCAAGTCATTTCTGTGGTAAAGCTGCTCAACCTTTTTAAATAAATTTGTATGAATTTAACGTTTCTCCTAAACACATTAATAACTGGAGAATATATATCTCATTTGATCATTTTCATTATAAATTCATTATTAATTACATTAACCTTTTCTTTTTGTAGAGAAAACATTTTCTTCATTATCCATTACACCTTAATATTTCCATAGTATAGACACAACTTCCTAGGTATTTCCTACATTAACATCCACCCCTTCTTACCTACTCCCTTTAACCTTAATTAACATTTATGAGTTACCGTTTGCCAGGCAACTGCAACGTCTGATTTTCACAGAAACCGTACCCTGCTTCGTCAAATTGCACACAAGCATAATTGCTCGTGGATAGCAGAGCGTTTGAACAACGAAGCAGTCTTCTGTGCGTCTTTTCTGCACACCTCTCAACTTGCGTCATTACAAAGATACCTTACGTGCACGACATCATGACAAACAACCGACTAATTTCACGTAGCATCATTTTTGCCTGCAAACTGCTCATTAAGCGTTCCCAGCTGAAGCATCTCAGCGATGGCAGCATCCCTCGGGTCCCCTGTGTCACCGCTAAACGTTACACTCGCAGAGTACCGGCGAAGGGCACAAATACGTTCCCAAGATTCCAGGCGCCATCGTTAATGAAGAACGACATTCTGGCTCAGACAACAGAAATTCTCGTGGAGGTAGCACTTACTATATAGCTGTGAACGAGGACACGGGAATGAAAATGGCGAGATATGTGTCTATTTTTAGGTCCGGCATAGGCTGTGTCCTAGAGAACGTGTAGAACGAATACATAACCACAGATATATGAACCAATAAGGAAGACAAAAGTGTTCGGATAAAAGATTTTTGAATGACAGAACAGTTACTTTTTCTACAGTAAACTCCAGTTATTTAAATGGATATTAAGAAGATTAACAACTCTTTTTACATATACAGTGGATCTAAAAAGTATTCGTACACTATATTACAAGGAGTGTGTCCTAGAGAAAGTGTAGAACAAATACATATACAGTAGAACCACACATACATGAACCAATAAGGAAGACAAAAGTGTTCGGATAAAAGATTTTTGAATGACAGAACAGTTACTTTTTCTACAGTAAACTCCAGTTATTTAAGTGGATATTAACAGCTCTTTTTACATATACAGTGGATCCAAAAAGTATTCGTACACTATATTACAAGGAGATTCACCTAATCCTAAAATTCTGATTTCAATGAAGCTTTGTATGTATATAGAGCATAATGGGTCTTGCATGGAGCAATTTTTTCATCGACAGTAACTCTTATAGAGGGGGTGAAAACGATTTTTCATGCTCTGAACACAGGTTCCTGTGGGATCTTTTTTTGTGGCAGAGCGATAGAGCATTAAAAACTAGGATTGTTTTATCTGAAAGGTTTTGCTTTATCACGCATCAATACAAAGTTATGTTAAAAAAATGAGAAAAAAGATACTGAAACTTTAAGATTGATTTCGCTTCCTTAAAATGATATTTAGTTATAAAACAAGAAATTAATCCATACATATACTATTGCACCCTACATACCCATAAAGTTTTATTAAAAACATTAATTGAGTTCAGAATATTAAAGTTAAATGAATTTATTTGTAATAGTGTACGAATACTTTTTGGAGTCACTGTATGTGTATCTCATATCTCTTTTAGTGTTAAATTCTTCAATACTTTAAGATATAGAATTATTATTAGATGATACACTGTTCTGATGATGGAACATTTGGGTGCCATATTCAGATAGTGGGTATTCGTATAAGAGGGGTTACACTGTAATACGAACTGTCGATGAAAACATTTGTCGATGATTCGACTGTTGATAGGATTTATCAACGAACTCTTGACCATTTACAGATTATGCAGAGGACGCAGAAGGAAAATTACAATACGCGTGTAGTTCGGTGAACGTGAGACAAAAGAGTAGAGTAACAATCTTTATTATTAAAGTATCCGCACAGGTTTCGTGTTTACGGCTGTGAATACAAATGCTTGAACTGTGTCTGTGAAAGCATAATATCGACGAAAGTCAATGTCGGTCGAATCGTGTCGATAAACATAGTGTCGGGGAAATGAATTGTTAACCCATTCACTGGCAACTGCAAGATATCTCGTAGTAAGCGTATGTACCAAAACTATGTACTGCAATTTAAATTATTAGAAATCGAATACAGAAATACTACGAAGCAAAAATTAACGATAAACCTGCTTTCTCTTAACGTACTTTCTCAAGGGCTTCTTCCAAGAAACTAAGCCACGTCTGGCATTTTAGAAAGTTCGAAAACATCGAGAAACAGAACAATGGAGCTGAAGGACCCGGACGGGGTTGTAGGAATTTCGACCACTAAGTTCTGCTAGTCTTGTGACAAAACTCGCTAGGTACGGTCAGAATTGCTCTTCCTCGCGTTACATAATATAATAAATCAAAGTATTTCAATAAGAGTGTATTTCTTTCAGTGATATAAAACCCCATTTCTAATAAAAGTGTTGGAAATTGAATAACAAAAATATTAGGAAGCAAATATTAACCATAAACCAGCTTTCCCTTAACGTACTTTCTCAAGGGTTTTTTCCAAGAAGCTAAGCCATATCTGGCATTTTAGAAAGTTCGAAAACATCGAGAAACAGAACAAAGGGGCTGAAGGACCCGGACGGGGTTGTAAGAATTTCGACCACTGCGTTCTGCTAGTCTTGTGACAAAACTCGCTAGGTGCGGTCAAAATTGCCCTTCCTCGTGCTATATAAAAATATCAATAAATATCTAAGTATTATTTCACAAATGAGAGTTCATTTCATTTAGCAATATTAAACCCCAATCCCAATATAAATTGATCATAAACGGTCGTTTGGGTTAAAAATTATTCGAAGGGAAGAATGAAAAATTTACATAGTATAGAAAACATATTAATTATCAATTTTTATTAGAAAAATTATAACTTAGACGATTAGATTATAACATAATAATTATATATATATATATGATAATTATTATTAATAAATAATAAAAATAATTATATATATATTAATATGATAATATATGAAAATATATATATATGAATGTATTTCTTTAAAATAAAATCTTGGCACCCAGGACAAGACACTCTAAATTTGTTTGTCAGTGAATGGGTTAACCTGCTCTGACCCATTCACGCGTCGATCATCTGAAGTTGGTTTATTTACTACCTCGTCTTATTGGACGGATTATAATTCTATAT
Source organism: Tetrapedia diversipes (assembly GCA_033822845.1). NCBI lineage: Eukaryota > Metazoa > Arthropoda > Insecta > Hymenoptera > Apidae > Tetrapedia > Tetrapedia diversipes. Next base: position 56,224 of record JAOPTO010002359.1, read on the forward strand.
TTATCGGTTCTGAGACGTTTCTATAGATTCTATAGTTACATCAATCCTACCATTTTGTATTTTACTTCAGTTCCTTTTTATACAAACAAAATGTAGGGTATGTAATAATAAGAAAGAAGTGCTTTTTTGTTTTTCTTAGAAACTTGACGCCAAATGAAGCTCGTTTCACGCTGAATAAAACAGCAGAGGTTCGCCGTTCAGGGATGGCGGTGGACGCGTTCTCGTAAATAAATCAGAGCACGAAATCCAGTTGTATTATTCAACATTTAGCCAGCAGTTTGCATAATATATTACTTATTTGTTGATATAATGATGATATTGAATGATATGACCAGCAGTAACAAATAATCGGTGCATGGCTGATTTAATATTGTAAAATTAATCGATACAGAACTGTTGTACAACTGATATATTTTTAAGGGTGTACAGAAATGCTATATAACAGCTGTAGAATCGTTTTAGAATCGTTTCAGAACTTATTTAATATCCAATGTCCATCAAATTGATGGGTCCCGTAAACCTAGTGTTAATTATGTAGTGATTGAGAGAGAGAGAGAAAGAGAGAGGTTTCAAAAGGACGAATGGGTAATTAGATTGTTTGTAATGGAGCGAATGATAGGCTGAGTGAGGAAAGAATGAGAGGGAATGAGTGAGAGAGCGAGAGAGAGCGCGTGAACCGGTGTGACAAAAGGCGAAGGTAGTCAGTAGAGCAAGAGACGCGAATGGAAAACGAAGGCATTGTGAGTGGACAATTGTGATATAACAAATAAAATTATTTAGTATCAAAAACTACAACAATTATAAAAAAAGGTGTCGTCAATTATTCAACCCAGCTAACCTAGAAGATACAAATTGCGTTGGGTATCAGTACGCCTGAACAATTAGTATCCAATACCGATTTCATAACTGTTTGCCATCCCTGCTGTCAACCAATGTTTGAAGCTAACCAGAAACTTCCCTTGGCAACCGGTACCGCTATGATCAACGAAACACACGAACGGAACGTCCGTTTCCTCGTCGGTCGTGCGTATCAGGCGTTAGACGTCCCTCGAGAAAGGACTCGTTGAAGACACAGAAGTGGGGTCGCCTTTTGTTCGACGCTGGTAATGAGCGACGCGCGATGCTCGAGAGGGATGAGCACCGTCCCGCTTGGAAATGGACAGATCGGACGTTTCCGAGCATGGACGCCGCAGTTGTTGGCATGGAGGGTGACGGGGACGGGGCAAGGGGGATGGGAGGGGGGAGAAAAACGAGCGCGCCTTTTCCTCGGGAACCCTTTTGCAATTCTCCGTGACGGCGTGTAACGAGCGACCGGCGAAACTCTAACGAGCCTTGCCCATGACTCGCGTTTCATCGCAAATAGTCGTACACACCCTCCGCCGTCCACTCTCCAACCCCTATCCGGCCATCCCACCTATTCGGGTTTCCTGGTTAATTTACCACGGAAGGACGACCCAACGAGAGAGCTCACAGTGCGGTTAACACGAATCCTGTTGGCCCGTGATTTTTCCTGGATAAGGTCGCTCGATTGCGCATCCGCTGCCGCGATTTGTCTGCGGGATCGCGCTTGATCGTCCACCACCGATCACATGTCTAAACGTTTTGGTAGAACGAATGGACTCGATGCCGTCTACATGGCATAGTTTTGCTTTGTGCAAATGTTACGCAATGTCGCTTTTAATCGTTACTTGAAAATCGATCGTTTCTCAATTGGCAAGGGTGTGTAAAAGCTTATATCGTATATCTTATATCATGCCAAGTGTCACTTAACAGTAGAACTACTAGAGCAGTCAAAATGAGGATTGATGATTATTCTTAGCAAACTTATAAATTCACTTTACCAAGCTTCCAAAATTTACTACGATTTTCTACAGAAGCTGTAAATAAAGATTTGTTTCCTATATATTCAATATCTTTTCATGTAATTTTCAATTTGATCTGTTCCATGCAAATAAGTACACTATAATTGTCGTTAGTTCTAGTGTTAAAGGTGCATTAATACTAAAACTATTATAGTAGTTAAAATGACGGATTGATGATTATTCATAGCAACCTTATAAATTCACTTTACCAAGCTTCCAAAATTTACTATGATTTTCTGCAGAAGGTATAAATAAAGATTTGTTTTCTGTGTATTCGATATCTTTTCATGTAATTTTCAATTTGATCTCTTCCATGCAAATAAGTACACTATAATTTTTGGTAATTCTAGTGTTAACGAACATTACACTGTTAAGCTTCTAGAAAGTCGACTTTTTTAGCAGTCTGTTAAAGGAGATATAATAATTTAGGGATTATCTTTATTCAGATCAGAGTAGATATATTCGTTTATTTAACGAGTATAATCATGTCTGATTGACAGGTCTGATTCGACCTGTTTGTAATAATCTATGCAAGATATTATAGGAAACTTCTATTTCTATTTATTATTTAGTAGAGTGGAGATAACAAGGCTCAGGTGTGAATATAATAAAGTGAAGTGCTTGGAATATTAATAAATGTATATTTGAAACCATTTAACACTTTGCACTCGAGAGTCGACTGTAGTCGTCTAATGATACTAACTTCAAAAATTTTCAAATCCAAAATATATACAGGTAACCCTCCTATAACACGGTAGATAGGTTCCTAGAAAACGTCGTGTTGTGTGAAACCGTGTTGTACGAGACCCAGAGCCAGTACAAAAAGAGGGGTTACGTTCCGAAAACTTATTGAAAATATAAATGTTTTTACAACACAAAACAAAAATATCTTTATTTAATGCAACTTTAATTTAATAAATTTCTTCGTCGTCACTGCTCAGTATAATCAACCGAAAATGTTTTTTTGGTGGAACGATATCGCCTTCACTTTCAGAACCTTTTTCTTAATTTAAAGTTGTTGCATCTTCTTCCCTCTTAAAAAAATCTGTAATTTCACTTTGCTTGCTGATTCCTATTAGATGATTGTAAATTTCTCGGTATGGAGCTAAACAGTTTTGCAGCTCCCTTTTGAATTTTCGGTTTCTTTCAGCGGAAGGGTCTGCATTTAAGAAAAATAACTCGAGATTTTCAGCTAATCTTAGGCCTTCTTGTAAACTTTTTAAAGTTAAATTATTAACTCAAACAATTAAGAAGTCGCAGCTGTAGAAGTACAGTGTTGTAGAAAGATTTTTGCAATTTTCTTATCGTGTTATAGCGAAACCGTGTTGTAGGATGTCGTGTTGTAGGAGGATTCCCGCAATTTATGAATCGTGTTATAGCGAAACCGTGTTATAGGATTCCGTGTTGTAGGAGGGCTACCTGTATTAAGATTCGCCTATATTAAACGTCATTTAGTTTAGTTAAGTGATATACTAAAATTTACATATACGACTGTTTAACCTCTGAGCCTGAATAATAAACAAACTAACTAAAATCTGAAAATTTGTGAAACTATCGTTTGGTGACTAACAGTCACCTGTAGAGTGCAAAGAGTTAATAGTAAAAATTTAAACGACTTTACAACTTAGTAACTACGAATTCAAAATCGCACTCTTTCTGCCACGCGTTCGCATTTTCCCCGTCATATATTCTTCCAAACACTCATTTCCTTTCTTTCTAATTCTAAACTTTTCTCACTCGATACATTCGGTCACGTTCACCCAAAATTCCTCAGTCGCTCAGTTTTCTCAAGTGCTCATCTTTCGCGCCTTGGAAACACTCGAGTCCAAATATTCTACCTTTACACAGTTATCGCTCAACTCAAGCACTCTTCACGTTTTCCTAAACTCGCATCCACTCGATAGCATCTACTCGATCGTATTCCTAACAATATGTTTATGGCAGGTAATGTTAATGTTAGTTTCATAATGCAAGTCCGGTTTAAGTTCAAATTCAGCATAACAATATTTGAGTAGTTATTACAAAATGATATTTAATTAATAATATAAAAAGATACATTGAAACACATAAATGAAATATGCATACAATAAAGTTCCACAATAAAGGCCTAAATTCCACTAGAAACCACGTGGACCAACAGTCAGTGATAAAATAGTCAAGGTTATCAGTAAAACAATAAAATAAAATTTTGTACGAGAAACCGGACACCGTTTGGTCAAATAAAGTGTTTATTAAACAGAAACTTCTTCAACGTGAATTTGCACACAAAAAACTGCTTCTCTCGAAGCTCAATATTCTCTTGAGATTTTCACAAGACTCTCATAAGACTGCCTCACTCGCACTTCTCTAACACCCTATATTTTCTCATGCATTCATTCTCTTTCATTCTGATCCTTAACCTCGCTTACTGGATACATTCGATCACGTCTACCCAGAGTTTCTCAGTCCCACGTCGTTTCAAGTGCTCGTCTTTCACGTCTCAGCTCGAACAATCTGTCGCTGAATCCAAGTGCTCTTCATCCTCAAGCCTCAGAAACACTTTATTCGCTGGTCTAACGCTTAACACATTGCGGACCGCTAAGAAATCTGTAAGACATACGCCTGGGATCGCACGTTTTTCGCAAACTTGCACATTACTAAAATCATTGTAACATTTTTATCGATGAAGCAATATTTGTCAAACAATTTCTTTTTATTTTAAAAGAAACACACCTTGACGGGTTTTATTAGCAAAGAAACATAGCTTGTGGTGTACTGAACAATAATTACATTGTATAATCTCCAAGAAAAAAAAGCGCATCGATCACGAGTTTACTCGTGGCCGGTCAGCAACATTCGGTTTGCTAAACACGAGAAAACTCGTGAACGGTCCTTAATGTGTTAATTTACAAGGGAAGTTTGCGAACCCGGAAATTCAAAAAAATATGAAACTTGGTGTACAGGTAGAGTAAATCATCCATAATACATACCTATTTTTTGTTCGTGCCCAATGTCATTTTCAAGGGGTGATTTCACCCCTTAAAGAAAATGTAAAATTATCTTTGTCCTGGAATATCTCGAGAACGGTGAGAGATATTAAAAAGCAGTTTAAACAAAAGTTGAATACTATTTTTATGTTTGCAAGAATGTATAAAAAGATTTTTCGAAAAATCTATATTTTTTTAGTTACCCCCTCCACCAGACTTTAAATATCAAAAAATATCGATTTTTCGAAACATCTTTTTATACATTCTTGTAAACATAAAAATAGCATTCAACTTTTGTTTAAACTCTTTTTTAATATCTCTCATCGTTCTCGAGATATTCCAGGACAAAGATTTACATTTTCTTAATGCATCAGATTAAGACAAATTATAGTTTTATTCAATTCGATTTTACTGATTTCAAATTCAACCCCTTAGATCTGTGAGTAGGGAATATCATATATAGGGATTTCCCTAAATACTTTTCCCTAAATACTGTGCAATATAAAATAAACTTCCATTTCCTTAACTCGTATTTACAAAAATAGAAAATGAATCACTGTTCATTATATGTACACTAGAAACTGTTTTTCCTATCAGTCACGTTTATATACATTGTTACAGCACTTAATTGTTCCGGTTTACATTTTGTGTGCACCTTCAGTGTGTGTATTAGTGTAGTTTGTAATAGAATTAAATCATAATAATTATTTTTTCGAATGTGAATGTAAAAGGACTGAAAATAAATTGATAATCCAGCTTCAATATGCTATCATCCTTTCTAAATTATTTACCTTCTTCCCTCATTTTAATGTCTACTATAACTATACTCATCTTAGAAGTTAAAAAGTCATTTTGATCTTCTTATTTCAAAGAAGTGGAAGAAAGAGTTTCTCTTTAAGAAACTGTGTTCGAAGCTTTGCACTATCGTCAGTTTCTATCACTCGTCTTTAAAAAAAAAAGGTAAAAAATACCAAAGCATACACAAATGTATTCAACAGAAAGTATGAAAAAAAAATGATGAGAAAACCTTGAAATACACGTAACTACACGATAGCTAATGTCAACAAACAATTCGTATTCCCTAAATTATTTCATTATTCCCATGATTATAACATATAATCGTATATAGCATAACGAGTAAACGATTTAACGTCAATTTCGATTCATATAGCAACGTGTCGTTAAAGAACCCCCGCCCCTAATTTAATCAATCGCACAAAACGAGATCTCCGTGTAATTGCTCCATCGTTGAAGATAATTTATGTGAAATCCTGCAGCGACGAGAGAAAATGTCTACTCCAAACCGACGGTTAGCCTCTAATTAGATTTAATAACGCTTGACCTTTCAGTTTCAAATGAACACGTTCAATTTACGCGGTAACTTCCGATAATTCATTGCGGGACAATTACGATAGTTAACGTTGACGAGGAATGTTCGAAATGGACAACCATTTCTCTCTTTCCCCACGGAAAAGGTTTTGTCCTCCTCCCTTTGAAATCAGGGGACCGCGATAAGTTAAGATTTTCGTTGATTACAGACGGTAAAAATGCGCAGCTAATTCCTTTTGTACTTTTCCTCCCTCAGAGAGAAGAGCTTTTCTTGTTTTCACCCCCCCCCAACCCCCACCCCCCGACCCATGAAAAGCTGGCACGGTGACTTTACCACTTTTAAGCTCTGTTCCCTGGTAACAAACGTCTCGTAATTAATAGCCGTAATAATTGGAGGACATAGTTGAAGTGGAGGACAAAGGATCTCTTAACATTCACTCATTTCATCTGAGCGACATTTTCAATGAAACCTACGGACCGCTCCGCTCGTTGCCTGTCGTCCTTAATTAACACGTTATACGATTAAATTTAATCTGAATCTAATTGTTATTTCAGATAATCATCGCTTTGATGTACGTACGATTGTACGTTAAGTGTTGTGTTTCTTTCTGTGGGTCAATTTTTATTCGTATACTTCATTTCGAACGGAATACTTTTATGACGGGGTTCAGAATGTTTTAAAGATTTGAAGCAGTATTATTTCTGGTGTAATCAGTATAAAGTATAAAAGTTAGTATAAAAGTCAGATGCATTAAGGATCTTCTATTTTATTGGTTTTCTTCAATCTCCTTCCTTACAGTTTTCAATCAATTTTGTTTAGGATACGAAAATTTTAATGCTTGTACAATAATAATAATAATATCATATTATAGTTATTTACTATAAAAATAAAGGTTGTGTATTTTAGTTATCTCTCACAAAAGTTACTGTGTAAAGTTCATGTAATTTTCCAAAATAATTCCAGCATATTTTTCTAAAATTCTAAAATTAAAGTTATTTAAAATTTCATCAAACTTTTAATTAACAGAAATAAATTACTTTATTAAAAGGAATTAATAATACAAATATTTGTCAGAGAAGTTACTGTGAATGTTAAAATTTTGCTTAACAAAATAAAATCGACGTTCAAGCATTATATGAGTATATAGTAAGTCACAAAGGTCTACATATATCCATAGAACTCCAATTATTTAAGAAAACAGTATTTTAAGTATTTTATGAACCTTGATTCATTGATCAATCAAGTTACATAAATCCTTAAAAAATATCAAATTCTATTATATTTGTGTACCAAAAAGTATAAATAAATTCGAAACATTAAATCACAAAGTCTATTACATAATTTACTATGGATATACTAAAGTACACAAAATTTGTTGTCACAATTGTTACAATTATTATGATAAGAAATTTATCATTTTAATATGTCGATGGCAACAACCTGTATATTAATTTTCGTAAGGTCGTTTCTTCGACCTATTTATATTTCTTGTGTACAAATAGAAAAAACACCATACATTTTTCAAAATCTATTAAATTTTAATCGATAAATAAATTAATGTCTATAAAATGTCAGAAATCTTTGTTGCTTCGTTTTGAACGTTAAAAATCTAACTGGTACGTATAAACATTCATGACTGATTGCAAGTTTGACATTTTAAATTACCATGCAGGAAACAAGAAGTTCTAAAAATGAAAGTAAGATTAAATTTGATAAATAATTTATGGAACGTCGAAAGTTGCCAGTATTATTCGAACGAATACGTCGTTTGGTGGGCATTCGAGAAACGAAACCAAAGATTCATTAGAGCGTGACACAGAGGGGAAGTTTAACCGAAGAAAGTCACTTGTTCAACAAGTTCTATGTAATAGGGGAAGGAAGTTGGATTCGTATAGTCGGAGGAAACTAGTGCAGTATCGAACGGAAGCAAAGAGGACGGCAGAGGTTTTTTGTCTGAATTTCACCTGCCAACCGGTAAAAAGGGTATACTGTTTCTTACTGTTTCGACTTCTTGGTAAATCTACTGCAGGAAACATTTCCAGTGTCGTCGAGAAGTAATTAATGTAGAGAACAAAAGAATTCGAGAGCGGCAACGGCGGTGTGGTGCTCTTTCCCTCTGAAGGTAAGAAAGTGGAAAGGAAGAAAACGAAGACTTTGAAATGATGACCGTTTCCTTTTAAACATGCTTTTCGCTGAAACATTTTAGTTTACTCTTGAGCAAGATAAATTGCGTTTTCTCTTCGAGCAATTTGTCAAATATTTGTGTCTCATATTTAATTTTATAATGCAACGGCCGGCATTATTTGTCTTGAGTAAATTAGACAACATTTTAGGCACTTTTCATTCAATCATTCCATTTACCTTTATTGTTTGAAAAATATATTTTAAAATTTAAGAAGTTAATATAATGAATTAATTGCTTTTATAAATTTTCGTAGTAAATTGCTAATTAAATTTGCATAGAAACAATTCTATAGATTTTACTGAATATAAAATCAATGTTTAAACAACGTTACCAGAATATCCACAACTTTAACTGTTAGCAATCTAAAGTAATGCAAATTATCGATATACCTATGCAGCAGTGTAAAATATTGATATACACAGTGATTGATATGTTATAATAGAATATTGATAATCATATTGCATTGTGCGACACAACAATCCACGATTCTTCACGTTTTAAGTAACAATCAATAATTTCATGTCAATGGTTTGCTGGGTTATGAATTACAATGTAAACGAATCAACTACAATGTACATGAAGTTATCGGATTTTCAATATACTAGACAATTATCGGAAACGCATAAGTTTCGTCACATGTCGCATCCTTCAAATATTGGAAAACGTATTTATATTTCGAACATAATAGACAAATGATATTCATACTTTGAATCTGAGAAAAAGAGAAACAAAAAATGTAGCTGTTGCTATAAATTTATTTATCGTACAGTAACTCAAGGAATTGTTAAACACTTTCTTTTATCATAATTTCGATTTAATTTTATATAACCTCGATTCAAATATCGTCGTGGATGCTATAGCATTCATTGAATACAACTGTTAAAATGTGATATTCTGATTGCTCTTACAAAATGTGTCTAATCACATATCGGATATCACAATTAATTTACAAAAAAATTGTGTGTCTATTTTTGTGTCTAAATTTTTTAAAAATTCTTCATTTTACAATGAAAACACCCATCCAATGGCTTGAACGAAAAATTCTGCGTGGGACGTATATGCCCAACGTGGCACGGAACATGTTAACACTATTCCTACCACGGCATTCCCACATAAGACAGACTACAAATTTTGTTCAAAAAATAAGCAACGAAAAAAGAAGTGAATATTGAAAAATGTATTATACGTATATTTGAGAAAAAGCCTAAAGTTTAAAGGCGATTCAATTACGTTGCATCTATGAAATTCTAATCGAAATTTTAAAAACGGTCATTTGACCGGTTGTGGTAGGAATAGTGTTAAAGAACAAGACTTAAATCGAGCATACTACAAGTATACAAAATTTCCCTAATCAATTTCTATAACTTTAATCATAAACCAAACAAACAAAAGATTGTCAGTGAAATGGTTGAATTCGCCAAAGTAGATACGTGTTTCAGACTTTTTACAAATTTTCAACCCCGCCGAAAAAGGAGACCGTTGTTCGACCACGGGAACGTTCACGAGCAAATAAAACGATAAACGACCGCGCGACACAGCGGGCCGAAAACAATGACAAAAGAGCAATGCAAAGTAGTTACCGGGGAGGGGTGGGTGGAGCAAAAAGGGGGTAAGGATGCGGCGAGCAGCGAAGATGATGGTAAAGCTTTTCTTATCTGAATTTCAAGTGCTAGCTTGTAGTAAGAAGAATGTTGTTCTCCTTGTCTCCCGAGGTTGCTCGCGCCACCCGTTGCTGGAAACTTTCGCGATATCGTCGACGACTAATTAAAGCACGGAATAAGAGGGAGCAATTACCAGGGCGGTTCCAATTTAATTTCGTGGACCGATTTAAGGCGCGGCCGTGGAAGGAAATGGGTCGCGAGACCGCGTTGTATATTTGCATACGCCGTTATACACCATGTTCCGGTGCGCTTTCTTATTTTACTTGGTAAGACGAGAAGCCTGCATGCGCAGGGTTGCAGCTTCCGCAAGAACCATCGTCCTCGTCCTTACGAGATTCGTTTTTGCGGGGTATCGTACGCGAGACACCAAATACTTGCAGATTTCGAGGAGAATCTGTGTTAAGCTTTTCCAGTAGAACTTTTATTGTACATGTTACCGGCAATGTACGAAATGTGTCGCGTTGCGAACCTTTTTTGATTGAAATGATGATTAGGAACCGTTGGTAGGCGAAATTTACCTGATTTTTATGTTCACAGATATTTATAGGAAAGGACTATCCCGGACGAGCCTCAAAATTCATAGGCTAATCAATCCCGGACGAGCCCCCAAAATTTATAGTAAAGGTTATAAATGAAAAGAAAAAAGAAAGAAGAGTGAATAATAATAATAAATATACGTGTATTTAATAAACTAAAACGACACAAACAAACACAAAATAATAAACTACGCTGATACTTCGCAAACTACGCTATACTTCGCAAACTACGCTGATACTTCGCAAACTACGCCTATGCTTCGCAAACTACACAGTCCTTTGCTCTACGCTGGCTACTTCGTCGTCTAATACTTCCTAGCTTCACCGTCTGATACTTTCTGCTCTCACCGTCTGATACTTTCTGTCTTCACGCTCGCATTTTCCCCGTCATATATTCTTCCAAACACTCGTTTCCTTTCATTCTAATTGTCAACCTTTCTCACTCTACGCATTCGATCACGACTACCCAGAATTTCTCAGTCGCACTGTTTTCTCAAGTTCTCATCTTTCACGCCTTAGAAACATTCGAGCCCAAACATTCTACGTTCACGCGACAATCGCCCAACTCAAGTACTCTGACCTTTCCAGCCTCGCATCCGCTCATTCACATTACTACATATTTAACCCTTTGACTGCGACGCGCTCTCAGACGAATCCATCAATATGGACGGCGCGTTTTTCACATGTCAGTCGCTGCGACTGGTTGTCCATTGACTAGCGGCCAAAACAGTACCCGGAAATTTAATACCATTCTTAGGATTTAAAAAATAATAATGGCAAACAATAATGGCATATTTAGTTGCTATGTTACGTAGGACAATAAATTCCATGTTGAATTAATCGGTAAAACAGTAATAAAGGTGTTATAGTAAAAGAATTCAAAGGGCGTATATTTACGCCTTTCGTATATATTGATGGATTCGTGAGGGCGTATATATACGCTTTTAGCAGTCAAAGGGTTAAACGACAATTTTCATAATGACAATTCCTCAGCGTCAGGCTATCACACTTTATTACATGCCATGATAATGTTTTTTTTTAACCTCTTCAGGGACGATATTTTCTAGGAAGGAAAAGAATGATCTAATTTTTTCGTTTATTATGATTTATTCGTTTCATAATTAATAGGGATACAAAAAGCAAAAAGAATTGGGAAAACAATAAAAATTCACGAAAAAACTTAACGTTCACATTTGTGCCCGGTGAGCGTTATAATTATAAAATACTAAATGTCCACATATGTGGCCAAGGGCGTCAAGAGGTTAAATAACGAGACTTTTAGGTGACCCCCTGGGGTCTAGGATTTTATCAGGTACACTCCGAAACCACCCCTTGTGTGGGCTACACCTTCCCACTCCAAGGATGACCGACGAATCATCTTGTCCTTGGAGTGGTGCCCGCCTAGCCAAGGGCATGCATATATTAGCGCTTGGCAGGTGAAAAACTAGCCCTTTTTAGTCGATCATTCATTTTAAACGTACCATTTTTTCGAGTTGCAATAGCCACCATATACCATACAAACATTTAATATAAAGTTACTTGCAATGTATCGAGAATAAAGTATCAAGTGTTTCTAGTCACTACACCGAAGTTAAAATTAACTTACTTGTTGTAGCATGATAGGTTTGAATGACATTTTGAATTATATTTTATTACATTTTTCAGGTAAGGACATGTATTAGTTAGTTACATGATAGTTACATGTAGTAGTTTGTTTATTAGTCAGACATGGAGATTAAATAGTCATACAATAAATTGTAGTATATGACTTAACTAAACCAAACGAAGTTTAATATAAGGGGATCCTAGCAAATATTTCGAAGTTGAACATTTTTGAAGTTAGTATCATTAGACGACTAACAGTGCACTTGTAGAGTGCAGAGGGTTAAAACCCTATTTTGAATAAATACAATATTTAATATCAATGGTTAAACATAACAATGCAATATTTAACCTTTGCGGTCAAAAGATGACTGTTAATCATCAAATGATAGTTTTCAGAACTTAGTCAGTTTGTTTATTAGTCAGACTCAAAGGGTAAATAGTGATACATGTAGATTTTAGTATACTATTTAACTAAACTAAATGAAGTTTAATATAGGCGAATCTCAGTAAATATTTCGAATTTGAACATTTTTGAAGTTAGTATCATTAGACGACTAACAGTGCACTTGTAGAGTGCAGAGGGTTAAACCCTATTTTGAATAAATACAATATTTAATATCAATGGTTAAACATAAATGCAATATTTAACCCTTTGCGGTCAAAAGATGACTGTTAATCATCAAATGATAGTTTCCCGAATTTTCAGAACTTAGGCAGTTTGTTTATTAGTCAGACATGGAGATTAAATAGTCATACATATAAATTGTATAATAGTATATGACTTAACTAAACCAAACGAAGTTTAATATAAGGGGATCCTAGCAAATATTTCAAATTTGAACATTTTTGAAGTTAGTATCATTAGACGACTAACAGTGCACTTGTAGAGTGCAGAGGGTTAAAACCCTATTTTGAATAAATGCAATATTTAATATCAATGGTTAAACATAACAATGCAATATTTAACCCTTTGCGGTCAAAAGATGACTGTTAATCATCAAATGATAGTTTCCCGAATTTTCAGAACTTAGTCAGTTTGTTTATTAGTTAGACTCAAAGGGTAAATAGTGATACATGTAGATTTTATTATACTATTTAACTAAACTAAATGAAGTTTAATATAGGCGAATCTCAGTAAATATTTCGAATTTGAACATTTTTAAAGTTAGTATCATTAGGCGACTAACAGTCAGCTCTCGAGTGCAAAGAATTAATTGCTATACACATGTTGTGTACTGACTGATGAGTGTCAATCGTCCCTACATGGTTACCAACAATGAGAACGTTTTTTAAGAATTTCATCAATTTTTACTACTGCACACGATGTAATGAGTAGCCTGTAAATGTTTATGAAAACATGAAGTTATTATAACACGTAATTGTTATTTTCAGGTTGAATTTACAGGATGAGTATCGAACCTCTATTGTCTCGAATAACTTTTAAATTGCTGCTATGAAAATCAATGTTTCAAATAAAAGTTGCATGGTGCGTTAAAATATTACAGTTACCATGTGTCTCTGTTAATACTATGCAAGTTTTATTTGAAACATTTTTTCTACGACAAATAATTTACAAGCTTTTTTTTCGAGGCGATCAAGTTATGTGACTCGCGTTGTGTTTCACATGCTTTAGTTATATTTTTGTATTCAAACCAGTGAATGCTTGTAAATTTTCAGCAAAATTCTCATCGCAGAATTGTAAAAAGCAAGATAATTTAACGTTTTACCTATGCTGAAAAATTCTGTAAATTTTGAAGGTAGACTTTTATTGAATAATATCGAAAATTGATTTAGTAATTTCGGTTAAATAACATTATGGACCTTTTTTTACTAAACCTGCTTAATTAAATAGTTATGCAATCAAAGGTAGGATGAAACTGGAAGCACATATTTAAATACAGGAAACGTTTACTTTTAATTAATGGATTTGTAATGTAAATGATTAGCAAATAGTACCATATCTCACAAACATGCTGTGGGAGGATTTGCGGTTTTTATAATATTTAAACAAGTATTCTATTTAATTTTAAAGGAAACGATAATGAACTTTTTCAAATTCAAGAGACGGAATTATGGCATTTATTAATTTCCATTAATTTCCTTAATGCGATTCACATGCATAGATTCCCTGATTTGGCAATTTTATAATTTGAATAGTAAACATAAAATCGTTATATTCACTATTGTTATAGAGAAACTTACAAAAACATAACAAAATGAATTGATCCGACATTAATAAAGAATACTCAAATTATTGAAATTTTTAAATGATAGTACTGACTGTATTTCAATCCCCATATTAAGCCCAGAACTGATACCTTTTACATTCTACAATGATTTCTTCGCTTCATGCGAGTTTTAAAATCGATTAATAATAAGAAACGAAAATAAAATTCATTCTCATATATACAGTGGCTCCAAAAAGTATTCGTACACTATGTCGCAAATAAATTCGTTTAACCTTGCAATTCTGAGTCTGATAGAAGTATTTGATAAAACTTTATGGGTATGTAGATCGTAATAGTATACGTATGAATTAATCTCTTCTTTTCATCTAAATGCCATTTTAAAAGGGTGAAACCAGCGTTGAAGTTTCTGAGTTTTCTCTCATTTTTTAAAGATAACTTTGTAATTGTACTTGATGAAGCGAAACCTTTCAAATAGAAAATGTTTAATTTTTAATACTCTATCGCCCTGTCATAAAAAAAGAACCCAGAAAAGCTTGTATTCAAAGCGTGAAAAATCGCTGAAACTTTGAGATTCGTTATCAGCCCCCTTAAAAGATATTTTGCCGCCAAAAAAATTGCTCCACGCAGGACACACCATGCTCTGTACACACATAAAATTTCATTGAAATCAGAATTTCAGAAGTAGATGAATTTCCTTATAATGCATTGTACGAATACTTTTTGGAGCCACTGTGTAGATCACTGTGATCAAAATTTAATTTTATACATATATTATAAATTCAAATTACTGCATGTAAATATGTACATTTACTTCTCACAAGCCATTAACAAAATTTAGTAATATAGTAGTTTAAAATTCATTTATTTATTTGTTTTAAAATTTAATAACTCAGTAAAATTAAGTTCTACCCATCTAAAATGGAACGAAACGTAACTAACAAGAATTTAAATAAAATACAACATCCTGCGAAAATTAAAATATTTTCCAGCCAGTACTGTGATAAATGATGCGTAATGAGTTATACGAATGTGGTACAGAAATGTCAGAGAGAATTAGTCAGCATTCTCATAGGCTTTGAAGCGTGGACTCGGAAGATTATCGGATTATTTCGTAGTCGTGGTGCTGATTAATTGTCCTGTTTCGTCGACGAAGTCGGGAACTCGAATTACAAGCCGAAGGTATTTCCTCGCGCGCGAGATTAAAGTAGTTCATTATTAAGAAATGCGTCGGGGAATAAGAATGGTATGACCAGGAGGTTGGGAAGTAAGGGATGAAAGAGAAAACGGGGAGGAAAAGAATCCGCCTTTTACTCCATTCAACTCTTGCGCTCAATTCGGCTGGAAAATATGCCAATTCTAAATTATCTCTGGGGGTATTGTTCGGGAAATTCTTTGAATAAAGTCCAAATGACTTTCCGTTATGAAAATGTTAGCGTATGGACAATTTAAACATTTTAACTAACAGTTTAGTTTATCGATTCTTACGTATTATTACCAGCATTTTTCCCCTTCACCCTCGTATCCTACAAAATTAATTACGATACTACACATATTTTATACAGGGTGTTCGGACAGCCCTGGGCTTAAATTGAAAGAGTAACTCCCTGAGACATTCTAAGACGAAAATCAAGAGTAACGATTTTACGTTTGAGGTTTTGTTTACGAGTTATAACTAGTTAAAGATATCGTTTAATCCGGACCGTTCGACGCTTGAGCATCACTGTGGACTCAGCGACGTTACCAACCGAGTTGCCTCAGTTACCCGCTCTCAAGAGTCGAACGGTCCGGATTAAACGATATCTTTAACTAGTTATAACTCGTAAACAAAGCCTCAAACGCAAAATTGTTACTCTTGATTTTCGCCTTAGAATGTCTCAGGGAGTTACTCTTTCAATTTAAGCCCAGGGCTGTCCGAACACCCTGTATATTATACTCAAATGTATTATAATAAATATAATAGTATTATTAGCATAAGCAAATGCATTTATTACAATACGTTCGCCAGGTTATGTCGGCGACGCGTTCCCCTCAGAAATGCGCTTTCATCTAATTTCAGGAACATCCATGCCAAGTTCAGTCGACACTGCGTCAAGTTCGAGGCCCGATAAGGTGTTCAAACGGTCGAAAGATACGGCAATGCTGAATCGTGGTGCAGCAATATATGATCCCTTTAAGTTAAACTACCCGCAATCTCGAGAAGATTCTGCACTCTAAGCAGAACTTCCACGTGTACATCGTCTTTGCTCTTCGTCGCCGATTGTTTTCTCCCTCATTGTCGGTAATGCTCACGCCCTGGAACTGCCGATTGTACTTGTGCAATCACCGGTGTCAGTTTGTCCGTGAACGGAGGATGTCTCGAGGAATGCTGAAATCCTCGGTCACATCCTGCACCAGTTTAACAGATGAAAGGGTTTATTTGGACAACGTTCCAAAAATATATCCGTGAAATATCTGCGAATCTTTAAGGGAAGAATGAATTGTAAGATGAAATTAACGTAATCAAATCAACAGATTAGACTAGCTCATGTTTGACGTTAAAGGAATATAGATTGTTTAATATGATTATGAATTATCATGCATTTATCTTTTGTGATTACTCTGTTTTTCTGTCTGTAATTCATGTTCGCGAAAAAGTTTGATGAACTTTAAAAAGAATATAAGGAGCTCTTTATCAATATCTTCTTTAATTTTTAATTAAAAGTCGGGTTCTTTCACTGCATATGCAATAAAGTTAGAGGTCGATTGGATTGACAAAAATTTGAAAACTAGAGCAGCATTAATTCCTCCAACTTAATTTCCTTAATTAATAACTTTCGCCAGGGATGCATATACGCGCCCATAGTTCACATGAGTAACTTTCGACAGAGACGCATATAGTCGTCCATAGTTGACATGAGTAACTTTCGCTAGTGAGGCATATACGCGCCCATAATTCACACGAGTAGCTTTCGCCAGAAACGCATATACTCGTCCATAATTCACACGAGTAGCTTTCGTCAGAGACGCATATACTCGTCTATAGTTTACGCGAGTAGCTTTCATCAGAAATGTATATACTCGCCCATAGTTGAAATAAGTAACTTTCGTCAGAGACGCATATATTCGTCTATAGTTGACATGAGTAACTTTCGTCAGAGACGCATATACTCGTCCATAGTTGACATGAGTAACTTTCGCCAGAGATGCATATACTCGTCCATAGTTGACATGAGTAACTTTCGCTAGTGAGGCATATACGCGCCCATAATTCACAGGAGTAGCTTTCGTCAGAGACGCATATACTCGTCCATAATTCACACGAGTAGCTTTCGTCAGAGACGCATATACTCGTCTATAGTTCACACGAGTAGCTTTCATCAGAAATGTATATACTCGCCCATAGTTGAAATGAGTAACTTTCGTCAGAGACGCATATACCCGTCTATAGTTGACACGAGTAACTTTCACCAGAGACGCATATACTCGTCCATAGTTTACACGAGTAGCTTTCATCAGAAATGTATATACTCGCCCATAGTTGAAATCTGTAACTTTCGTCAGAGACGCATATACCCGTCTATAGTTGACATGAGTAACTTTCACCAGTGACGCATATACTCGTCCATAGTTCACACGAGTAGTTATCGTTAGTCGCATATACTCATCCATAGTAGTCAAAGGGTTAAGGAACCGTAGCCGTTGCATATCGTCGTCAGGTACGCCGACAGATCTTCGAAATTTTCTCGACTGGAAGGGCAAGGACTGTGCTGTTTACTTTAACCTGGGATCGCAAATATACTCTCGGTCACCATACCGAAGCAGGTGTTTGCAGCTTTTTACAAAGCGTTCGGGCAAGCACCGCAGCAAATACTATGAAAGTGCTCCGGAGGGAAAATGCCCGTGCCGCCCAAGAACGTTAAGTGCATCGAATGGCAACCACGGCTTTCCGTACTCTGTATGTATATTATGTTCTTTTTCACTTGTACAGGAGAGTTAAGGCTGAATATTATCCGACGGCGATTATGAAAAACTTGTGAATGCTTTCGCGCCCGGCTTTCCAAAACTCTCTGCGTTGAAAGCTTCGAGTTCTCGCAACGTCTCAGTTTCGTTTCATTTACGATCAAGGTGTTGAACAGAGTGTCGAATGATTCGTATAGACACGTATTTGGTGTACAAGTTAATTTTAATCCTTCATCTTTTGATGATGATAAAGGCTATTTATAATTTGAATATCATAATGGTATTTTGGGGTCTTATAATGTAGACATCTAACTTTTCAAAAAGGTTAGAAGACTGTCTGATTCAGTCAACATAATCTAGATAAATAATAGTTTAAACAATGGCGTGCAGCAAAAAGCACATTCGTCATTGTGTGCTCTTCGCATTTCAGTTAAAGAAAAACGCCGCTGAAGCTGCAAAAATGATCTATAATGCTCTTAGTGAGAATGCATCAAGATTTAAATCAAAGATTTAAAAATGCAAACCGCTTACTAATATTCGCTTATATTAAATGTCGTTTAGTTCAATTAAGTAATATTCTAAAAGTTACGCACATGACTATTTAACCGCTGAGTCTAACAAACTAACTGTTAGGTTTTTACGCAGTTTTTTTTTTTATTATAAAATTAGTAGTATGTTACAATACGTCTTTGTTGTACGGCGTCCATACTCGCACTACAGCCAAAATGCGCGTCACTCTTATTCGCGATGCATCAAGAAACAAAAGATGCCGATTTTATTACTTTGCGACATCTATCGACATATCACGATACTCTAACACAAACTAACTAACTAAAGTCAGAAAATTTGCGGAACTATCATTTGGCGGCTGACAGTCGCCTCTCGAGCGCAAAGGGTTAATGAATTTGTATAACCCTCATGTAACACGAATGTTTTTGAGTTCTTATGATTTGGTGACGTCTGTAATTATAGGAATGATGAAGATTAATGAATAATTCAATTTCTGACAGTTCCTTATCGTTACTATAATTTCTACTTTTCAGTTTTAATCAGATATTAAACTTTTGTTTATTGTACTCTCGATTTGATGCATGAATTGTTAAAATTCTTAAAAGTACTTGAAATTAATTTCTTGGATTTGTGTCTGATGGAACGCAAGCTCATAGAAGTTACAAATTGCATTAATATTCTATAATACTTGCAATATTGATAGAGAAAGATAGTTTTATTTTCTATAATTAAATATTTATAATTAAATTAGGTAAAATCTAATATAACAAATAGAATAAACGTATTTTAATAGTTCCTCAGTTTCATTGAAAATTGTTGTTTGATTCAATAAACTGTAGAGATGATTCTTCGATACTTAATGAATAGTAATATTTTATTATTGTTTTTATATAAAAATTAATAATTAGCAACTAACGGTCAAACACCAATATATGCACAACGGTGCAAATTGACTTCTTTTGAATATTTTCTAAAAATAATATCTGCATGAAATTCTTAAAGCGAAAATCGTTGAGAAATGAAATTTGATATAACTGGAAATTAAAGTTCTTAAATTGTACTTGAATTGCAAATTAAATACCGTGACCGCTGATTAAAAGGTTAAATTTCCTGAAATGTGCTAGACATGTGGATATTGCAGTGATAACAGTTAAAACGGATTAAATTAACCTACGTTAAATTTAAATGGAATTTAATATAACAAAAGTAACGATCGCGAAATTGACCTAATTCTCTTTAAAATAAACTAAAAATGATTGTATTATAAAAAAAAGAGATTCCCGTAAAAGCAGGCTGCGCAAAAATGTGAAATCGAATATACGGAGAATTACAATATTTGCTTAGTTATATTAATCTGCTGGATTTAAAATTAAAACGAGATGGATTAGGTATACCTTTTATGTTTAATTTTTGTATTTAATTAAAGCTGAAGAACTTTTGAATAATAATGAAACTGCATTATATATACAATAATATAAATTAATGCGAAGATATGAATATTACGAAAAAAAAGAAGAAAATAAAGTAATATTTACTTGAGATCTGAGATATAACCGAATGAAATTAATTAAAGCTTATTCTACTTAGGGAAATTAAATTTAATTCACAAATGTTTCATGCGTTAGTATTGGTTAATTCTAACCTATTTTGCGTCAATCTTAATATGCAAAATAATTCTCATCAATTGATGATAATTGGTTTGTGTGAACAATTAAATCAATTTTAGACAATATTTAGTAAAGTTAACTCATTGAAGCATAAACTGAACACTTGCTTAAAATATTTAATAATATCTGGATATTTTCATAGCTTACAAATTCAAATAAGTTTCTAACAAGAAAAATCTCCTAATTTTATTTACAATAATAACTTTTTATTTGATATGTATAAATATTTCTCAGTCATTTTTCTAATTTATAACAGTTCTTCTGTGTTCTGTACTTATAATTAGCGATAGTAGTGAACTATAAATTGCATAAAGACTAATACCTTGTCTTAAATGTGTTTGTGAATAAAAGGGCTTCCAAATCTGCGAATAAGATGTTTAAAACGTTTAATACTGGATTTATAGATTATATAAAAGTAAATATACTGTTATTGATCTTTTACATTAACACTATTCCTACCACGACCGATCAAATAACCGTTTTTAAAATTTTGATTAGAATTTCATATATACAACGTAATTGAATCGCCTTTAAACTTTAGATTTTTCCTCAAATATACGTATAATACATTTTTCAATATTCATTTCTTTTTTCATTGTTTATTCTTTGAGGAAAATTTGTAGTCTGCCTCACGTGGAAATGTCGGGGTAGGAATAGATATACGTGAAGTTAAAAGAAAAATATAACGAAATAGATTAAAGTGTAACATGTATTTCAACTTATAGCTAAATAACATTCTTTCATTAAATAATTTTTAATCGAATTCATTAATTGCTTCCCTAATTAAAAATTAAACTTAATGATGTAGTTAGTTAACACTATTTCTACCAAGAGGTGTCAAAAGACACCTTTCAAACTTTAACTTAACATTATTCTATAAATTTAATCATTTCTCCACAACCAATTTTTTGACTTTTCGTACAACATTTGTTAAATTAATTCAGCGATATCATTTTCCTCCAGCTCATCCTGCGTCTAAAAATGTGCATATAGTATACCTATTTCTACCAGTGAGGTGTCTTTTGACACCTTAAGGATTTCATAACAGTGTCTACTTTTAAACCGTTTTACATATAAATATCGCCACCATTTTGCAGCATCATATCAATTGTAATCTGATTAGGGAATTCCAATTTCAGTTGTAACGAAAGATATTTTGATATTTGCTTGTTTTTCGCTATGTTTCATTTTGCCAACCACATCTTTTCCAAGTAGACGACAAAAGTGCCAAATAAAGTATTAGCTCAGGTAATAGAGCGACAGGAACTTGCTTGTGGTGCGAAAAGTAAACGTTTGGGAAGTGCTTAGTAGAGCAACCATTGATTTGTAAAGACTGTGGTACTGAATAACGAAAAAATTGTATTACAATTCTATTTTCATGATTATTGTTTTTTTTTGTCACAAAGATTGAATTTTTATATATGAGACTAAAAATTCGTTAAGTTAATGATATCACAATATTTAATTATCTTTCTAGTAAAAATAAGAAAATGAAGAAGGTAATATTTTTTAACTATTGTTCCTGTTATATTGCTCAAATTATCTATATTTAACTGATAATTTGAAATCCCGACAGTTTATGCCATTATTTGTCAAAAGACACTTTTTGATCAAAATAGATATACAGAAAATCGTGGTAGAAATAGTGTTAAGTATAGGTTTATTTATTTTTTACACAAAACAATATGTTATATCCCAGATGGTTTTACTAGAATTGTTTATAATTATACATTATCATAATTATACTTCACGTAGCGTTGCTTTCAAAGAAGTATATTTTCATTTCAATGGAAAACTGACCTAGTAACCTGCTGAATGGGCACGTACAAGTTATTTGTTTCTTTGAATTGACCATGTTTTTCCTTTGAATAATTTGTTACGCCATCAATGTGAATATGTGTTTGCTATAAAGCACGGGCAGAGGTGCTATACGCGAACGTGAATTCATTTCTTGAACCTTGAAAAATCGGGTTAAGTGCGCCGCTGTTGTACTGGAACGGATCTCAAAGAGCAACCCGAAACTTTATTTACTCTGAGATTGCCCCTGGAAAATTAGGTTGCGAATTATAACTTTTAAATCATACTCCGTCCCAATATACACGGCGGGCAGATGAAAATATTTTGCAGAAGCTGCACTCCAATAATTCATTTGTCCGTTTGAAAAATTAATAGTGCTTAAATATGCTTAGATTAATAGTGCTTAGTACAACCTTTCATGCACGAGCTAATAGGCTGACAAAAGTGTTCAGATAACAGAATTTTCGAATAACGTTTTTTATACTAAATCTAATGTATTTAAATAGATGTTAACCCTTTGCAATCGATAGGCGACTCTCAGTCACCAAATCTACAGTGGCTCCAAAAAGTATTCGTACACTGTATTATAAGGAAATTTACCTAATCCTGAAATTCTGATTTCAATGAAATTTTGTGTGTGTACAGAACATAAGTGTGTCCTGCGTGGAGCAATTTTCTTTGGCGGCAAAATATCTTTTAAGGGGGCTGATAACGAACATCAAAGTTTCACTAATTGTTCACGCTTTGAACACAAGCTTTTCTGGGTTCTTTTTTTATGGCACGGCGATAGAGTATTAAAAATTAAACATTATCTATTGAAAAGGTTTTGCTTCATCAAGTACCATTACAAAGTTACCTTTAAAAAATGAGAAAGAACTCAGAAACTTCAACGCTAGTTTGATCCCTTAAAAATGGCATTCAGATGAAAAGAAGAGATTAATTCATACGTATACTATTACGATCTACATACCCATAAAGTTGTATCCAATACTTCTATCAGACTCAGAATTGCAAGGTTAAACGAATTTATTTGCGACATAGTGTACGAATACTTTTTGGAGCCACTAAGAGGAGCCACAGCTATCTAGGGAAAAAATAATGGATTTCATTTCCCCAACCTAATATATCAGATACAATTTTTTCACGCTTTTTTTTCTTTTTTTTATGACAGGACGATAAAGTATTAAAAATTAAACATTTTCTATTTGAAAGGTTTTGCTTCATCAAGTACCATTACAAAGTTATCTTTAAAAAATGAGAGAAAACTCAGAAACTTCAACGCTAGTTCCATCCCTTAAAAATGGCATTTAGATGAAAAGAAGAGATTAATTTGTACGTATACTATTACGATCTACATACGCACAAAGTTTTATTAAACACTTCTATCAGACTCAGAATTGCAAGGTTAAACGAATTTATTTGCGACATAGTGTACGAATACCTTTTGGAGCCACTGTAATTTCGCAAATGTTTGAATCCAATGGGTTAAACAATCACATGAGTAAATTTTAATATGTTGCCTAACTAAACCAAATAAAGTTCAATATGAACGAATCTTAAACGAATCGAATTGTTGTTTAAAGGAATTGTAGGAAGGATCAACGCTTCCCTTCTACCGAGGACGCACAGCTTGGGCAGATATAGGTTCGTCATTCTATATAAATTTCTACCCTAATTTAAAACGTTACACATTGGTTAACTTATTATCGTATCCTGTTCCTCTACGTTAATAATTAAGGATCTCTGTCCTACCTTAATTGACTATCTACAATCCAATTCGTAGAGAGATTCATGGCACGTTTTGGAATGTCATAAAATTCCGTATGATTCGGAGGATTTAGTGTGTCGTAAATACAGAGCGAGTAACGGAACCACGAGAATAATGTGCGAATTAGGGTACGGTTAAATTTAGGCTAGGTCTGGGTTAAATCTTGGAATGGATCCAAATTTGCGCGCGCGTTACCTGCACGTCCCATTTCGTATGCTGTTAGCAATCAGATCACTTTGTATGCGAACGATCGCTGTTCAGTAATTGATTTAGATACGTAAACGAGATTCGAAGCGTTATTGACGAATCGTTTCATGATTGTCAGCTGTCTTGCTAAATTGTCTCTTTAGAACGATGCTTTGTAAACCCCCGATTTCGCGTAGAGGCGGGAATAGATTTTAGAACATTCAGACTCCGTCGTGAGAACGTATCCGGTTTCAATTGAAATAATTTTTACTTTTGTTATTTTTCTTTAGAATTGTATGCATTACGCGTTAACGACGACATTTATTGACGTATTTTCTTGGATTAATTACAACATTGAATTTATTCAGTATTGGTATTCTTTTTGTTTACAGTGCGGTAATATGGTTATCATAGAGTATGGGGTATGAGAGAGAATAATGTTTGTGTGGGAGGGTGAGTGTGGCGAGTGCGTATGACAAATTAAGGAAGTATTTATATTATAGTATATATATAGTATTTATATTATATTAAGGTTTGTGTTGTGTAGCGAAGTGTGATCTATGTGATTTGTATATGTATGGTATAGGTAGAGAGAGCAGCGAGAGAGTAAAACGGATAAAAAGACAGTCAGTGCGATAACAGTAATCGTAGAGTCGAGAGATATAGATGTAGCAATAGAGAGAGAAAGAAAGAAGAATGTGAGAGAGAGAAGAGAGAGAAAGGAGAGAGAAAGGAGAAAGAGAGCAGAGAGAGAGGAGAGAGAGAGGAGAGAGATATAGGAGAAAGAGCGGAGAGAGTAATAGAAGAAAGAGAGAAGAGAGACGTAGGAGAGAGAGATGAGAGAGATATAGGAGAAAGAGAGGAGAGAGATATAGGAGAAAGAGAGGAGAGAGATATAGAAGAAAGAGAGAAGAGAGACGTAGGAGAGATAGAGGATTGTGGAGAGGAGAGAGAGGGATCTAGAAGAAAAGGAGAGGATCGAAGAGAGAAGAGGAGAGGAGAGGAGAGAAGACAGAGGGAGCGAGAGAGTGAGATCTAGAAGAGAAAGAGAGGATCAAAGAGAGGAGAGGAGAGGAGAGGAGAGAGAGGGAGAAAGAGAATGTCGCAGCACGAATTAATTTTCAGTGTCATTAATTTATGTTATATTTCGTCATTTTATTGTGTTTACAGTTATTATTTTAGTAAATTTTATTAATTATTATTATCCATTTTCTCAGAATTTATAGTTTATGCTTTCATGAATTAATAAGTAGATAGAAATTTCAGCTGCTTCTATTAGGATTAGATTAACAATCATAAATGTTTCCCATTTCGGTACTATTTATTATGTCCAACCACTATGAATTATGACAAACAAAATGAAACAGCATATTTTATTACATCAATGAGAGAACGTGAATACTGCTATCAGATTATTGCAATAATATCGCTTCTTTGGCAATATTAGCAGATATCAATTCGATTTGTCGTTGCATCGTATTTGAAGCCAGCTTTTATACGTTGTAGACGCATACATATGTAATTGTTTCGTGTTTTGCAGCGTGAATGGACAAAGAAGTGGGAGACAAGCATAGAGAGAATCTACGGGGACAAAACCGAATCTCGAAATGTACGCAAATATTAATAGATCCGGAATAATTTCGGGTTATCTATTCAAAATTAAGCTGCACAGATTTAATGTAGCTTTATGCATAATGTCCGATCAATTTGATAAATTAATCAATATTTATCAGATTGCACGGCCCCGTTTTAGATATTATTCATAATGACCGTTCATTATAACGATGACCTACATATCAATCACCTGATCCACGATATCTGTACGCGATCATTTAATGTTTTGAACTATACTAACAGATGGGTAACTGAAAACCGAAGTAAGAATGATATTTACAAAATACAAAAAGAAGCATATTACGAAATAAAGGGAGAAGTTTATAATGGTTTATAAATTTATTTTGACGATGGAAATAATTGTTCGCCATTGCATATGCAACGATGTATCGTCATTCAGTACTAAAAGGATTAATACTTACTATGAGTGAGCACACATTAAACGGTACCATTTGCATTCTACAAATTCGTAGTTGGGTAAAAATTGTGCAAGTCAAAAACTTTCGTATAATTATAAAGTATACAAGATCATGGCCAAAAAGCAAAAACCAAAAAGCTTAGTGCAATTGTTATAGTATAACTGCGGAATCTTTATATATATATGTATTCTTGGTAATGTAGTTGCCGATATGTAAATGTACAATGTGTATTGAACGTAACGACACCTAGTGTCTAATTAGGCATCATTTGTAACCACGACACATAGTCTAAAAATATCCTCTAGAGAGTAAGTACGTGTAGCAATATTTAATTGTTAATAACTAATTAATGAAGCGTGTAACGAAATTTCGTCACTCTTGATTTTCGTCTTATCTCAACGCCTAGAATCACCCCTTTCATTTCGGCCCACGAGTAGCTTAACACCCTGTATAATAAGTCTATCGCTATACAGGGTGTTTGGACAAAGCTGAGAGAAAATTGAAGGGATAACTCTATGCAATATTCCAAGACGAAAATCAAGAGTAACAATTTTGCGTTTGACGCTTTGTTTATGAGTTATAAGTAGTTAAAAAGTAGGGTATTTTACGCCTGATAGCAAGCAACCGAGGCAACGCGGTAGGTAACGTCGCTAGCTGCACAGTGATGTTACCTACTGTGTTGCTCAATTTGCCTGCTCTCAGGCGTAAAATAGCCCGGCTTTTAATTGCTTATAACTAATAAACAAAGCGTCAAATGCAATATTGTTACTCTTGATTTTCGTCTTAGAATATTGCACAGAGTTACCCCTTCAATTTTCTCCCTGCTTCGTCTAAGCACCTTGTATAAAAATAAAATTAAATCACTGTAAAAGTAAAACCACGCTCTGCTACATTTACTCCACCTTAAAAATTATCAGCAATGTTTAATTCCATCGCATCGAAAACAGCCAGTTTATTTCGAATGCAGGGTTCTTTATCGTACAAGGTGGATTGTCGGACACTGAATGGTAGGTTTATTACGATATAGATTCTGGGTATATAGCCCTGTTTGGAAATCGACACTTAAACATGGCCTACTTTGGAAAAACGGGGCCTACTCCGAAGTTGAATTGCCGACAACTTTCATACGAACCAGTATCGAACGCTTTGAACGAACTGCCGGCGAATAAGAGGTAATTAGAATCTCCGTTCTTTGTGCCAATGGAAGCTTCGTGGTTCGAACAGCGATAGAAATGAAGGATCGAGTGAAATAAAGAATGTCAGCGAAAGGATTCCGTGCTCATTCATTCCCATTGACCGCCTATATTTGTTCCATTGAGTTTTAGACATTTATATAATTTTATCGCAAAATCAGGTTCTCTATATAATTACTCAGACGTGGATAGATATAGTATAGCGAATAAATTATTTTCGAATAGCATCTTATTTCAGTCAACAATTTCGAATGAAACAGAAAATGAAGTATGACAATTTTGCATTTAAAATGTTAATTGCTTTTTTATCGTTTTAACGTATGATTTTGCTAATTATTATATGTATAAAGTAATAAAAACTACATAGTTACATAAATATCGTAAAGCTTTGCCCAAACAATGGAGCTTATATCCAAATAAATTACAGCTAAATTCTGAGAAATGATAGTTACAAATTAATTTCATTATCTGTTTTTGGCACAACATAATAATGATAAAATGTTTGGTATCTCTTCATATCTGTTTTTCTGAATGCTTGCTGTAATTTATGGGTAGTGGTTGCATTAATTAAATTATATACAGAGTGTTCATTTGAAACTTTCATATACGTACAAATATTTCGGAAGGAACACACGTTCACGAAAAATATTAAACAGAAAAGTTTTTCGATTTTAAGGAAGAAACACAGCTATTTTATTTTATTTTATTTTATTGAGAATACAATAAATAAAGAGTAAACAGAACATTGTGTCTCTTCTTCGGAACAAAATTTTTTATACTTAATATGTTTTTGGGAATGTGTTGCTTTTGAAATTTTTAAATGTAATATTTTCAAATGAACACTTTGTACATTTTCTACCAAACATAACCTCGTTACGATTTTCACAATAAAAGAACGGTTTTGATTTGAAATACATTCTTTTTACGTTATTAACGTTTTATTCTAATTAAATTAATAACTTTTCTGCACAATCTACTGCATCGATTCTACGATTTCTTTTAATATTTAATTCAGAAACAACTTCTTCATTCCTTTCTAAAAATCAGTTTTCATTTAAAGCTTAGTATTAATTTAATATCAAGCTATTATTGATATATAACGAAATCATTTCAGAATTATATCAAAATACTTAAATATAGATAACACTGTTCGATTAAAATTAAAACACTAAATACGAATTAGTACATACTGCATTAAGTGATCAGACTATTATAAAAGTAATTCCAGAGTTGGAATTATATCAATAAACTACAAAAGTACACTAAATAAACTACAAAAGCAAACTAAATAAAACACAAAGAATAATTATGCAAACAATGTGTTATTTTGTTTAATTACAATTTTTTAAAATAATTATCTGTTAGTTTATTTAAACTATTCAGAGAAATTGAATTTGAATTTGATTGAATTGAATTGAGAAATTGAATTTTTTCACATCATTCCATTGTTTGTCTTTTACACGAAATAACTTTTTATTTTATTTTGTTATTGTTATGTTAATTTCAGGGTTAAACGAATTTATTTGTGACATAGTGTACGAATACTTTTTGGAGCCACTGTACATCACTACAGCTATCTAGGGAAAAAATAATGGATTTCTTTTTCCCCAACCTAATATATCAGACACAATTTTGTCACGCTTTTTTTTCTTTTTTTTTATTACAGGACGATAAAGTATTCAAAATGAAACATTTTCTATTCGAAAGGTTTTGCTTCAGCAGGTACCATTACAAAGTTATCTTTAAAAAGTGAGAGAAAACTCAGAAATTTCAACGCTAGTTTCATCCCTTAAAAATGGCATTTAGATGAAAAGAAGAGATTAATTCATACGTATACTATTACGATCTACATACCCACAAAATTTTATTAAACACTTCTATCAGACTCAGAATTTCAGGGTTATACGAATTTATTTTTGACATAGTGTACGAATACTTTTCGGAGCCACTGTACATAAAATGTCCGTAAACCTAGTGTTAATTCAGCACCAACTGTAAACCTCGATTAAACATACTCGCTGGAACAGGTAAAGGCAATACCGTAGAAACGTTTCTGCGTTACAATCGTATCGGCAGCGTGCATTTGGCGGCTGACAATCGCCCTCACATAAGCGGACCAGGCGTACCGAATTTCATTGTCGATTTTCGAACCGATGCCATCGTGCATTAATTACAGCGGCACCCTTCGGCCCGATCCCCCATTAATCGCATGTTCCGCTACAAATCATTATTAATAATTACAATTACTCCCAAGCGTGATTTGTTAATAATTACAATTAATCCCAAGGGTACACGTCTTCACCGCAAATTCAGGCCACTGAAATTTGGTTGATACCCTCGTAAACACAGCTGTCGAATAACAATTCTCTGTTGGAATTGTGCAACACCAGTTTATGCAAATCAAATAAAGTAACTTAATCGTAATTATTCGAATCGTATATATCAGTTTACTTGACAGGAAGTTATTTTTAAGAAATTTGGTTGATACCCTCGTAAACACAGCTGTCGAATAACAATTCTCTGTTGGAATTGTGCAACACCAGTTTATGCAAATCAAATAAAGTAACTTAATCGTAATTATTCGAATCGTATATATCAGTTTACTTGACAGGAAATTATTTTTAAGAAATTTGGTTGATACCCTCGTAAACACAGCTGTCGAATAACAATTCTCTGTTGAAATTGTACAACACCAGTTTATGCAAATCAAATAAAGTAACTTAATCGTAATTATTCGAATCGTATATATCAGTTTACTTGACAGGAAATTATTTTTAAGAAATTTGGTTGATACCCTCGTAAACACAGCTGTCGAATAATAATTCTCTGTTGGAATTGTACAACACCAGTTTATGCAAATCAAATAAAGTAACTTAATCGTAATTATTCGAATCGTATATATCAGTTTACTTGACAGGAAGTTATTTTTAAGAAATTTGGTTGATACCCTCGTAAACACAGCTGTCGAATAACAATTCTCTGTTGAAATTGTACAACACCAGTTTATGCAAATCAAATAAAGTAACTTAATCGTAATTATTCGAATCGTATATATCAGTTTACTTGACATTAAATTATTTTTAAGAAATTTGGTTGATACCTTCGTAAACACAGCTGTCGAATAACAATTCTCTGTTGGAATTGTGCAACACCAGTTTATGCAAATCAAATAAAGTAACTTAATCGTAATTATTCGAATCGTATATATCAGTTTACTTGACAGGAAATTATTTTTAAGAAATTTGGTTGATACCCTCGTAAACACAGCTGTCGAATAATAATTCTCTGTTGGAATTGTGCAACACCAGTTTATGCAAATCAAATAAAGTAACTTAATCGTAATTATTCGAATCGTATATATCAGTTTACTTGACAGGAAATTATTTTCAAGAAATTTGGTTGATACCCTCGTAAACACAGCTGTCGAATAACAATTCTCTGTTGGAATTATGCAACACCAGTTTATGCAAATCAAATAAAGTAACTTAATCGTAATTATTCGAATCATATATATACTTTACTTGATAGGAAATTAGTTTTAAATAATTGTACGTTAATTTATTTGAAAAGGTCATTTATATTTCTTGAACGATTTCATTGTTCGATTATTCAATAAAATAATTTTCTGTTTCATTCTGTGTTTGAATAAATCTTTCTTGAAATAATGCCTCAAACAGTTTTTAAATTTATTGGGCAGTTCAGAAAGTTTGTGCAATTTTTATATGATTTGAAATTTAACTTACTGTGTTTTGTTAACAATTTCATAGTGATTTCTTCCTAGAACCTATCACTTATGTTTCTTAAGTGAACAAATCAATTTTTTAATGTTAAAAATTATGTATGTTACATAGGAGGGGGGGGGGCATAAAAACTTTAGAAAGGTTAAGGTGGGGCATGGCACAGAAAAGGTTGGGAAACACTGCTGTATGGCGAACAAATCTCATCATTTGATTTGATCTGAAAGCTTAATAATACGAAAAAAAGGTAAGCAGGAGTACCGATCAGTATTATCCAATTAAAGTTAATTAAAGACAGCTTCAGATGAAATAGGAATCGTCGATGCATGGAAACTGAACGGCAGAATGGAGATGTGATTTTTCTAAATCATCTCCGGGAATGGCGACAGAGTGGAGGAACAATTGTTCCGAGTGCACAATCAGTAGTTCGAGTCGCGAGTCGCGATCACAATCACGAACGTGCTCGCGATCTTTGCGACGAAAACAGGGATTAATAGAGCGCGAACTCGGATGACTCGAGAAGCTCGAGAGTATGATGAAGAAGCTAAGCCGGTGTTTGTCTCAGCGAACTCGCGTTTCATCCTGCATTCACCACCCTGCAGATGAATTTCTAATTTCCATTTTCGATCCAGCGAAGGAGAATCTGGCTGTGGAGTAGCGTATGACGCGTACGGATTTGTTGGTGAAGAGATGATAACCTTTTGCACTCGAGTGGTGACTGTTAGTCGTCTAATAACATTAACTTCAAAAATTTTTAAATTCAGAATATTTACTAATAATCGCTTATATTAAACTTCATTTAGTTTAGTTAAGTAGTATACTAAAATTTACATGTATCACTATTTAACCTCTGAGTCTGACTAATAAATAAACTGACTAAGTTCTGAAATTTCGGGAAACTATCATTTGGTGATTAACAGTCATCTTTTGACCGCAAAGGGTCAAATTTTGTATTGTTATGTTTAACCATTGATATTAAATATTGTATTTATTCAAAATGGGGTTTTAACCCTTTGCGCTCTAGAGATGACTATTAGTCGTCTAATGATACTAACTTCAAAAATTTTTAAATTCAGAATATTTACTAACATTCGCCTATACTAAACTTCATTTAGTTTAGTTAAGTAGTATACTAAAATTTACATGTATCACTATTTACCCTTTGAGTCTAACTAATACACAAACTGACTAAGTATTAAAAATTCAGGAAACTATCATTTGGTGACTAACAGTCGCCTCTTGAGCGCAAAGGGTTAATTGACCGACAATTTTGCTTAGAATTTATCTCATGTCACCGGCTATTAAGTAGTATACTAAAATTTACATGTATCACTATTTACCCTTTGAGTCTAACTAATACACAAACTGACTAAGTATTAAAAATTCAGGAAACTATCATTTGGTGACTAACAGTCGCCTCTTGAGCGCAAAGGGTTAATTGACCGACAATTTTGCTTAGAATTTATCTCATGTCACCGGCTATTATTTTGTAATTGAATGTGGAAGTAAAATAATATAAATAAACTTTAATAAATCTTATTTATCATTCAACTTTTAACACATTGCGGAGCACTAAGAAATTTGTAAGATATACGCTTAAGATCGCACGTTTTACGACAGATTTGCACGTTACTAAAATCGTCGTAACATTTTTGTTGATGAAGCAATGTTTGTCAAACAATTTTTTTAATTTCAAAACAGACACAACTTGACGGGTTTTATTAGCGAAAAACACAGCTTGTGGTATGCTGAACAACAATTACACTGTATGATCTCTGAGATCGTACTGACCAAACTTCTGACACTGTGATATATCGTGTTATATTATTTATGTCACGTTAATTTATATTATATCGTGCTATATTCTATTATATCAAGTTATACACTATAATACCACGGTATATTGTATCATATGGTGTTATACTTTATTACATCATGTTATATTGTATTATATCACGTTATATTGTATTATATCACATTATATCACATAATATTACGTTAGACTGTATAATATCACGTTATATTGTGCTATATAAGGTTATATTTTATTATATCACGTTATATCACATTATATTACGTTATATTGTATAATATCACGTTATATTGTGCTATAAAACGTTATATTTTATTATATCCCGTTATATTGTATCATATCACGTCATACTGTAATACATCACGTTATATCGCATCATATCACGTTATATTATATTATATTATGTTATCTTGTATTATATTAGGTGCACCAGAAAGTAATGTCGTTACAGTCATTCCATCTCTAGATATTTTGCTCAAACAAAAATTAATTTTTATTGATTTGACATTGAAAATTTGCACACTAGGTGGCAAAAGGTTGTTGATAATGAGGGTGATTGCATCATTGATTAAAAATAAAAACTCGTTAAAAATTTACGTGTTCAACACTAGATTTACGGACGTTTCTTGTATATCTTATTTGTAATATACATATAATTAAGAAATAGGTATACATCATGCAGAATTTTAAATTGCAGAGCTTAGAGTGAAATAGATTTGGATTTAGATTGTATTACTCTATTAATAAAAGTCAACAAAAATTGCTAAATATAATAGTAATCATCTTTGCAACTGTTGCTTGTGAAATCCGAAATCCGTCAATTTGACGGGGCCCGTAAACCTAGTGTTAAATTTAATGTAAGAAAACGATATTACTTTCCGGTCCCCCTACTACTTATGGAAGATGTGAATAATTTTTCTTGTGAACAACAACTTTTATGTCAACAAGAACGTGATCAGGTGTATACTGTACGTAACTTTCACTAGTTTTATGGCACCAAAATTAGTAAAACTACTTAATTATTACCTTACCCATAACTGTATTTTTTCATAATGTTAATGCAAACAAGAAATTAAACATTCTTGGATCAAAAGACAAGAAGTAGTTATGGAGTATGGATCGATACTTGTTGGAAAGAACTTATACGTCTTAAATACAAACATATTGAAATTGCCCGTAGGAAGTTTCAATGTTTTGCAACGTGACTCCCACCTTAAAAGGAATGTCTCCCTTAAACATCCTCCCTAAGTTACTACTTTAGTCGAGCAATTTCGTAAGGCGCTTCTCCAAATATTTCGTGAGAAAACATAAGTTTCGGAAATTCTGAAAGCATCTCCAAAGTGCCGTCTCAGTCTTCATTTTGATCATATTATAAACCATGTTTGGGATACATTGAGAAAAAATACTACTCAATAATAAAGCAATCATTTATTTTTTCCAGTTCTCCACTAAACTAAGGAACGTGAGACATTAGTAAAAATCATCAATCAAAAATCAATCAGAACATCTTTTAAAAATATTGGGTTGGCAACTAAATGATTGCGGATTTTGTCCATAGATGGTTTTAGAACATTCTTTCGTTTTGTCAACGTGTTCAAAGCACCTAAACTATATTGTTTCCTAGTTGTTTGAACTTCCATCATTAATTAGTAAGACAATTTTATCGATTATTTATTTAGTTTCGTTTTTATCCCAATTTAAAGATGGAAGAAGAAAACGCGCATTTCAGACATATTTTATTGTATTATTTTTAAAAAGGCAGGAACGCATTGCAAGCATACAAGAAGTTGTATGGGAATGAAGCCTTAAAGAAAGGCTTTATTTATTTATTTTATTCCATTCAGTACTACTTGAATGATACAATTTTTAATGATGCTGATAATGTGAAATCTCATTTAATTCAGTATTTTGTTGGTAAAAATTAGAAGTTTTATGAACATGGAATTATGACACTGTCTAAAAGATGGCAAAAGGTCATCGACAAAAACGGGCAATACCTAATTTAATAAAGTCATATTTTTAAGTAATAATTTTGAATTTTCATTCTTATTTAACATCCGCAATCATTTAGTTGCCAACCCAATATATTACTAGTGACGTTTTTCTAATTTGCTTTAATCGAAGAAACATGAATCTTGATGAAACACGAAAAATACTATAGTTCACGATTTTAATGATCAAATTACGTATAATGTTTATTAGCTCCATGAAAAACATTACTTATAACAATAACAAGTGAGTAAGATATAATTTATTAATTTAATAAACGATTTTATATCAGTATAAAAAAGTAGTATAAGATTAACAAGTAAGATATAACAATAACATAATATAATACAGTAATAAAAATTATAAATATATTCAGTATTAATTTTTTTTTGGTGTACACATGACAACTTGCAGAACATGCTGTCAGATTATCCAATTTTTTCAATTCAAAAACTTTTATTTACAAACACTTATATATACAAAGGATATATACAACGTTGCATTGCATTATTATTTTGTATTTATATCTATTAGTTCAGTGTAGCTCCTATCTTAAAAGATTTATCTACTTTTTTCCGACGTTTGTTTGCTCCAAAAGTATTGTATCTTTACAATACTTTTCTTAAAACGTTTCGTACTGTTTTAGTGTTATTTCAAGTGCGATTTTTTACTAATATACTCTTATATCGTAGGAAAATTATCACAAAAACCTACTTTTGACACGTACCCCTGTCAGATTATCCGGCCGACGTCAGGTCTCGCAGGGGCTGGATAATCGGGTGTTTACTGAACGTAATTAATTTGGAGCAACTATCATGTTCTATGCGAAACCCAATATCGCATTACAACATTTTTGAAGGTGTTCGCACATTCTCTAAGCAAATTAGTCGGCGTTCGCACGGAAGACGAGCTAAAACATAACCAAACACACCCTCCTCTCCCCTTACGGCGTTAGAATTTCAGACGCTTCAACGAAGAAAAGGGGGAACGTCGTTATATTAGTTCTAAGAGCTGTCTTGCCCGGGCGAAAAGAAGCTTTTGCATATTCCAGCGTTATATCACTTGCAGCTTTATTATGAATACACGAACGTGGAGCGGCAAACCAGGAAGCCGGAAAAGTCGGGCGTGCATCCCTCGTTGAGAGAATAAAAGCGCGGTTATAAATTCGGCGGAGGAACCGCGTCTCTTTCGCGACTACGAGTGCAATCCAATAAAGTGTTTAGACTTTTCCGCCACGGTATAAATCCCAAGGCAGCCAAGGGAACGCGAAATAAATTCGCCGAGCAATTAATTCAGCTGAATTTACAACGCGGCCGGACGGCGGCCCTTCGTTTCCGTGAACGTTCGCTCGTTAACAAATTTCCACGCCTTAATGTCATTATTAGACCGCGGATTTTTCTGCATTTATGGAGGATTCACACAATACAGAGCGTTCCAATCGAAGGAAACAATCCTTAATAATGTAGAATAAAGGTTCTTAACGCTTTATCTATCGGGAGCCTATTAATCGGCTTTTTGCATGAGTCATTTGCAAATTTTAGAACATTCCTTTATACCAAAGTAACCACAATTCTGAGCGATATCATATGTATACTTTAAAGAAATATGGAAACTTAATTATGCGAAGAAAATATCGTTTAACCCTTTCGTTACGGGTGCCGTATATATCCGGTATCCACGTGACGACCTGTGTGTACGGGTGCCGTATATATCCGGCATCCCCGCGACGACCTGTTGTAACGTAGGTTTATGTGTGGATCCTTGTTTCAAAATTTACTACACCGAATTAAATTACTAAGAATTATAACTTGATATTGTAATTACCATAAATTGTATTCTTATTTATAATAATAGCGAAATCTGTAAGTATTTAAATAACTGAATATGATTTAACCCTTTGCTGACTACCGCCGCATATATGCGTTTTGCGTAAACCATAAATTTGACCGAAAAACTCATATATGCGTTTGGTGAAAACAACTGATTTAGCCGAAAGATTCATATATGTGTCTCACGTATACATATTGTTGTAAAATTTCAAAATTTGAATTTCTATTAAATGACGTTAATAAACAAATAAACATTTTATTTGTCTTGTAGATAATATGTGCGTGTGCATATATCCAGAATTAGACATGTTGGAGTGCTATGAACGATATTCGCGTGTAGAATGTGCGCTGGCGATTTGAAACGACTATCGCGACAGCGTCTCGACCCCATGAAACGCTTAGCTTCGAACCGTCTCGTCCGCAAAGGGTTAAAATATACTCATTTTCAAGTTTCTCACATAATATGACGGAACAGTTGTTAATAGCTCGTAAAAAAGTGTACATATAAGAGAATTTCAAGGTAGCGTTGAACGACGTTTTAGTGTTCACCGAAGACTACCAACGTGCAATGTGTACACTTTTCGGCGCGATGGTCCGTTCAGTGGGGTCACTTCGGTGGAGCAGGCTGCCGTAACGAAAGGGTCAATAATAAGATCATTAGAGATGCATCCACGCCAAAATGAGCCGGTAGGGAGTGCGTATGTTGAACCACTAGCGGTCGATAAAATGTTAAGGTTATTTATTATTATTAACCCTTTGAGTGCTAAATACTCTTGGCCTAAGTGCTTCGGCGTGCTATCGCTAGAGACGGAGTATTGTTACCCATGCACTGACAATCGCGTTGCAGTAAGCGAAAGATCGAAAAAATTGGCAAACTCATATTTTCTTCCATGGTCCCTACGAGTAATTTTCGTCAACACTAAAAGGTTAATGTCGAAATATTTGGCCACGGAAAAAATCATAAAGTGAAGGAAACAAAAATTGACAAACGCATATATGCGTCCATAGTCCTTACGAGTAACTTTTGTCAGACGTATATATATGTATATAGTACTCAAAAGGTTAATATGTAGGATTACGATCGAGTGAATGCTATTGAGTGGAGGCGAATTTAGGAAAATGTGAAGAGTGCTTGAATTGAGCGATAGCCGTGTGAACGTAGAATGTTTGTACTCGAGTGTTTCTAAGGCGCGAAAGATAAGCACTCGAGAAAACTGAACGATTTTGGATGATCGTGACCGAATGCATCGAGTGAGAAAAGTTTAGATTTAGAAAGAAAGAAAATGAGTGTTTGGAAGAATATATGCCGGGAAAAATGCGAGCACGTAGCAGAAAAAGTGTGATTTTGAATTCGTAGTTGCTAAGTTGTAAAGTCGTTTAAGTTGTTATCACTAAACTATTTTAAATATACATTTATTAATATTCTAAGTACTTCACTTTTATTTTATTCATACCTGAGCCTTATCATTTCATTCTACTAAATAAATAAAAATAGAATTTTCTATAAATATAAATAATGGAAAAAATATACAGTATACAGTAACAGGTAGCTTATGCTCTTATTTCTATAATAATTGTTTTCTACGCATTTGAAGAACAAAGGTTATTTAATTAACAAAAACTTAACTATAAAATATTTATATCTGTTTTATATTACTACACTGCTTTCAAAAACTCATATTTTCCACTGAATTAAAATAAATGTTTATCATATTACTTTAGCTTTTGAAGAGTAGCACGAAATGCAATAGTGTATAACAGCATTAGATTGTATAACAAATGCATTAAAATTACTTTCTAACAATATAAAGTTCGTAGTTAGTATATTCAAATCAAGTCACTAAAATTCTTTTTATTTGTTTTTCAAATTCCTAAAATATTATGATATTGCAGTTTGAATCATTCATTTAATTTCAAAACGTAACTTTAGACATATCAGCAGACATATTTTTCATAAAAAATATTTAATTACATCATAACATTATAGTTTCATAAAGGCAGGCTGAGTGTACACCATGGCTGACTGTACATCAATTAGATTATGAATACTATTAACTTGAATGATGAGTACAGCTTTGACCTTCTTTCCAAGTTAGGTCCCAACCGCGCACGTATTGCTGCATCAAAGTATTCTTTGTTCCTTCCTACTGGAATTGCATTAAAAAGGAGCACAATAGTTTTTTGAGACATTACTTCCGCACGGAAGTCTGCTTTAGTATTCCATTTTTCTACCAAACAAAGATTAAAAACAGAAAGCACCACCCACTTTTCATTCAACTTTGCACCAATTAGTGCTCGCTTTTTGTTTTTGCACTGTTACAAAACGCGCATTCATACTTATAACTTTATAAATGAAACTACATATTACAACAATGCTATGAAATTATATTCTTAATTATTTAAGATTTAATTTCATTGTGATCAAAGTTATGAAATTTTAATTAAAAAATGATGAAACATAAAGTATCTATTACATTTCTAATAAGGTGTAGTAGAAAAGCTTATAAGATTTCCACACGCAGACTAGAACTTACGATAACCGTAAGTTTTTTCTTTAAAAATATAAAACGCATAAATACCAAAACTAACTTTTTTTTTGTAAAACATTACAATACTTTAACCACTAAACTTATTAAAGTTGCTATTTAATATTTTCCAATTTTCTCAATTCTTCATTAATTCTTCGTTTTCTTAATTCTACTCATTGCCTTTGTAATCCACTAACTATTTTTTACTCAAATATGGAGTAAGAAAGAAAAAAGGAGCAAAGGACCATATCAATAATTCTAATGTTAATTTTGATCTCTAAAAATATTTTCCAATTTTCTCAATTCTTCAGTGATTCTTCATTTTCTTAATTTTATTCATTGCCTTTGTAATCCACTATTTTTTACTCAAATATGAAGTAAGAAAGAAGAAAGAAGCAAAGGACCACATCAGTAATTCTGACGTTAATTTTGATCTCTAAAAATATTTTCCAATTTTCTCAATTCTTCAGTGATTCTTCATTTTCTTAATTTTATTCATTGCCTTTGTAATCCACTATTTTTTACTCAAATATGAAGTAAGAAAGAAGAAAGAAGCAAAGGACCACATCAGTAATTCTGACGTTAATTTTGATCTCTAAAAATATTTTCCAATTTTCTCAATTCTTCAGTGATTCTTCATTTTCTTAATTTTATTCATTGCCTTTGTAATCCACTATTTTTTACTCAAATATGGAGAATGTTAAGAAGAAGAAAAAAGAAGCAAAGGACTGTATCAGTAATTCTAATGTTAATTCTGGTCTCTAAAGTATTTTCCGATTTTTTTAATTTTTCATTGATTTTTCGTTTTCTTAATTCTATTCATTTCCTTTGTAATCCATTAACTTTTTTTTATTCAAATATGGAGTAAGAAAGAAAAATAAAGCAATGGACCGTATCAGTAATTCTAATGTTAATTCTGATTTCTAAAAATAATTTCATTATCAAAAGCCTTTAACGCTCGCTATTTCTGCTTAAACAATTGACGTGTTTCAGTGAAAAACTGTGTGCCATGTACACAGTTACGCAATTAGCCGGGCTTTTTTCAGACACAAAGCCAGCTTGTTCAATAACTGTGTTGTAATCTCCAGTTAACCATGCAATTACGATTGTATAGCAATGCGAAATGCATTGTTTTTACCTGTGTACAGACAGCGGACGAATTCTTTTTCCTTCCATGCTCATTAACCCGTAGTCAAGCTCTTCTTTCATCATTCCATAACAATAAGAAACAACAAGCTACCGGGCTGTTACTATCTAATGAACCCCTTGCACTCATTCAACCGTTGTGAATGGGCATATCTGTATAGTTCTGCCTGAACAACGGAGCAAAGTTGCATTCGCAACGATTCCACGAGTCGAAAGACTTTACCTGCTTCATATCTTATGTTAGTATACTTTCATCACGTCAACTCTTTTGAGCCATTCAAGATACGAAGTTTGTAGCTTTTAGGATTAAACGTTACCTTAATCATTGTATTAGGTACTTAATGTTTCGACATTCATTTTGTTAAAAATAAGAAACTAATTAGCCTTTATTACCCTTCGTTAAATGAATTTTGTGTCAATTTGACAATGTGAAATACGAAAAAAATTCTTAATTATGAGAATTTGAATGGATTTTTATATTAATTTCTGCACTATAAATACTGCATATATTTATATTGCTGTATTATATTAGTATTTAATAATGTCTTTATTTAGATTGAATATTTTTGTTTCAATATGTACTTATTATCTTTTACAATTGTAATAATTGTAGTACTTGTTTTATTGTTAATAAAATTTTACTATTGAATGCTATTAATAATCAGTAATATTGTTACATTGGTCATTAAGGATGTGTCAAGAGGTCAACAGTAATTATTTTGAATACTATATTGACAGATTTATTTACATTTAATTACATTGTATTTACAAGAATTATATCAGCTTTAAATGTTACGTTACAGTTTTGTGAGAATTACTTTGCGAAAGCAAATTATTACCTTTTTAATTATAATAACTAATTAAAATAAATTTCTATTTGAAATGATTCAGGTAACCTGGAAATCTTAGGAAATATATAAACTCCCAAAGAATATTTTTATATGATTAATAATATTTTAGAATTTTACAATTGCTTTGAAATTCCTGAAACTTTAATTCAAACATTATGCTTCTATACTTTTATTAATCTTCATGTATTTCTATTTCTTGTTATTTAGAAAATTATGCTTACACTGGTTACAGAAAAATTAAGTTCATAATCTTTCATAAAGTTTTAACGAGATATAGCTTTCATTAGACAATTGAAACTTCATTCAGTTATACCTCATTTCACTATTAATACAGTGCTGTCAGTGCAACTTTCAATTTAATGAAAACAGGTTAGAAATCACGTTGACATCGACAAGAGTAAAGTTTCAATGAGTTCGAAATGGTTAAACCATTTTTTGAGACATGGTGCTCTACCAATAAAAGAGGTATTCATATTCATATTTTTTAGAGATGTGTGAAATCCTAAAAAATTGGGAATTGGATAGTCCGGACGGGTTTTGACGAAGTTTGGAATTCTTAAGAATACCTGAGAATCCCAAGGAATACGAGATTTTTTAATGAGTTATTCTCGATGAAGTCAAGATAATTGAAAATGTTAGAATTACAAGAATACAGTTACCCTTTAAAAATTTAATGAGCAACACCTTTAGAAACTTAATGAATAACTCTATCATGATGAGTAACTATCATGATTTCGGATTTTCGATTTTTAATGAGTATCCAAAAATCACACAAGATTCCTTCTTTAACATAATGCTAATTAGTTATTTTATGAATAAAAAGCAATAAAATTATGAAAGTAGGAAGATTGAACAGGAATCATAAATAATTAGCACAATTTACCTTGAGTTGGCTTCTTTATACGATAATTTTGCATATGCTTGCATCACAGCAGTACTTATTAAAGCGAATTTCAAAAGGATAATCGCGTTCTCGAAATTTTCAAGAATCTTGACTTCTCTGAAGAATTTCAACTGTTTTGGGAATTTCAAACTTTTCGAAACTCAATAAATATCTCAAATGAACTTCAATTAATGTCTCAGA
Source organism: Tetrapedia diversipes (assembly GCA_033822845.1). Classification (NCBI taxonomy): domain Eukaryota; kingdom Metazoa; phylum Arthropoda; class Insecta; order Hymenoptera; family Apidae; genus Tetrapedia; species Tetrapedia diversipes. Next base: position 98,628 of record JAOPTO010002359.1, read on the forward strand.
GCTTCTTTAAATTCTTTTTAAGTCTAGGTCGATAAAAAATTAGGCCAGAGAATGAAAGATCTAGGTTGATAAAGAATAAATTTGTCGACGGAGGGTTAAATAATAAAATATTGTAGTTAATAACTAATTGCATTACATTAATATTAAAAGATACATAAAAATTAGAACAAATCAGAACAAATTAATCTGATTTCCTGTTGTTAACTTGTAGGACGATTGTTCGTACGTTTGGAAGATTCAGACTGAAGAACGTTGTGATTGGGTGAAGAAAACTAAGGACTGTTACGCGGATTCTGTAATTCAATACACAGAGATCCTGTTCTGCGAGTTTAAGACAGAAAACAGATTTCTGTTCAGCATGGGAATAATGCTAATGGTCATATGGCTTTTATACCTATTTCTGATTCTAGGATCCACTTCCGACAACTTGTGAGTAATTATTCATAAAATTAATCATTTGTAGCCCATTTTTCTAATTATTTTGAAGTCTTCTAAAGTGACTGCTGTTCAAATCCACCTTCTTTAGAGTTCACTCTATTGAATACCTTTATTGTTCTTAAAAGAAATTGTAAGCATTTTTTATTTTTTATTTTTTATGCTAGAATTAAAGTAATTCGCCATTTGATAGACACAAATTATGTTAAACAGCCAAGAATTGAATTTATATTATAAAAATGTTCAGTTTTTGACGTTCTATCATCCTGTTGCAAGAAAGTTCCAGAAAACGTTATATTAAAAAAATGAAAAGATGTTAATACCTTTGAGTCTTTATTTTACCCCCTTAACCCTAGAACTCCTAGGGGGGGGGGGGGGGGGGGTCCTCGAACCCACAAATTGAAAAACCTTAAATTTGAATCATTTCCCTTTCATACAAAAATTCTCTTAAAATTATTTATTGTTGTATACATATTTGAGTTCGATATTAAGAGGTTCTCGTTGCTATGTGTAAAAAATTAGTAAGAATAAGAGAAATATAACACTACGCGCCGTGATGACGGCACGCTACGGCGCGGTGGCGATCACGCGAAGTGGACCCTCACGCTCTCCTTTTCTCCAAAGAATAAAAATTATAGAACGAAGAATGAAACTATGCAACTAATTGGGAACTTTAACTGGAAAGACGCTACGAACTAAAATACCAAAAAGATACAGAACCGACAAAAAGGGGAAGATGTTATGAGAGTATACTGGAGGCTAAAAGCAGACACATAAAATATAATAGTTTATTAAAATCAATGTAAAGTTGTTACAATTACAAAAACCATGTTTGCAGAAAACATTCATTTAATACTATACTCTGCCATTCATGTTCATCAGAACAATCAGAAGAATCAAGTTCAAACTAGCTGCACGTTACTATACTGTTTTATAATAGTATTTAATTTTATAAATACACATAAATCAATGCAAATTGAACGCAAAAACATATGTTGCCTTGTTTGTAAACTATAGCATATCTTGACATTGAACAAAATTTTCCAAAACACAACCTTTTCCAGGACAAATGTATAAAAAGAAGTATGGGTTCGAGGAACCCCCCCCCCCCCCTCAGGAGTTCGCGTAACAGATCGAGGCTCAGGAGTTCTAGGGTTAACACGTTCGTTGTCCAGCGTGATTCGATTGAGTTTCTCGCTGGACCCAAATCTGATTGCATAGAAAACTATATATTATACTTCAATATTTATTCCATTGAATTCCTTTCAAAATTCCAATTTAAAATCCTATTTAACTTTAAGAAAAACAGCGTCACCCAAATATGGGTGACGTGGCAACGAACGTGTTAAAGAGATATCTTACCAGCAAAAAGATTGCTTCATGTACACTATTATGTTCTTCACGTGCACAAACTTTCATTAAGATAAGACTTCTGGGTTAGGTGCATTTTCTCGTGAAACTTGTGGACGAAGACTTTTGTGACTGAGTTGTGACTTAATGCTTTAATCAATGGGCTCGTATATCGCGGAACGATAGTTAATAAAACAGTAACAGCCGGAATGAAATCCTAATGATTTCTCATAAAAGCGTCGATTTCGATGACAAAAACGATGCTTAAAGTATTTCACAGCGCATTCTGTTCGATAAAGGACACATTATAGGTTACCGTGTACGTGAGAGCCGGCGTAATCTCACAGAAAACCGATTTAATTTTAATCCTAACGGTCCTGGGTGTTTTATGCTCCGTCATTAAAAAGAAACGGTCCACCCCCGTAACACGGTTGCCAGCCACTTCCGTCCCAATAAAACTCGGGCATGCAGGCAATAATGATTCTTGAATAGCGTCACGTACATAATTTAAGTGCGACGTAAGCAGTTACAATCTGTTACGTATCCCTTTGGCGGACCCCGATAGGTGTAGCTATGATAATCCCAAGTATCGAACGCAATGGACCGAAAGCAATAGCCTGTTCTGCGTGAAAAGGGTTGAGAAGTCGAGTGATATGGGTCCCCCATAGTATTCACCGGTTATGGTCATTGAGGTTATAATGGAATCATAACTTCTTCAAGTGATATAGAGAAGGGTATATGAACTTCCTTTGCTGTTAAAGTAATCGGTTCTCTGATATTTATTAAAGATGTTAAATATACTTTATATATTTTTTATAATAGTTGCTTAGTAGTGTATTATTTATTCAATTTTTTAGAATTATTATTTTTGATAGTAAGAAAGAAATTGACCATTTGTTAAAATAATATTCTTCGTTTCATTATGAAATTAATTATACAGTGATCGTTAAAATTGGTCGTTTTATTGAATTTTAGTTGGAGATTCATTACTAATTTAGTACGTAATACTGGAAATACATCAATTTGATAGCCTTGTGATTAGAATATATTTACATCATTGAAGTTAGTAAAATTTATTTGTTTTTATTATTTAAAAAAAGAGTAGGATACTGTTTAAGATTTGTAACACTAGAATTATGTTTGCATTTTTTATTTAATTCTTTTCCAATTATTTGCATTTAATGGTTTAAAAATTTATCCAATTTTTCTCCTGTCATTTGTGACTAGTTTGCTACACCTTCTAATCAAATGGTACATAAGTAATTCATGAAATTCATCAAATGGTCAAGTCTTAATTTTGAAATAAACTTGTCGTTGAAATTGGTCGTTTCATTACATTTTCTTGGAGATTTATTACTAATTTAGTACATAATATTGAAAATACATCAATTTGATAGCCTTGTGATTAGAATATATTTACATAATTAAAGTTAGTAAAATTCATTTATCTTTGTTATGCAAGAAAGGCGGATTACAAAGTAAAAACTTGTTACACTAGAATTATGTTTACATCTTCAATTTAATTATTTTCCAATTATTTTAATGGTTTAAAAATTCATCGAATTTTTCTCCTGTCATTTGTGACTAGTTTGCTACACCTTCTAATCGAATGGTTTCATATACATCAATAATTCATGAAATTAATCAAATGGTCAAATTTTAATTTCGAAATTAAACAAATATAATTAATTTCTGAATTCTTACTTTTGATTTATTACAATGTGAAACGTTTAAAATAAGCGTTCTTAAAATAAACTTTTTCTATAAATATAGGTTTAATAGTCACATCTTCTATCATTACTGCCCTCTTTTGCTCGAAACTTATAACAAATCATGCCAGTGTTCTAATATAAGGAACTACATTTACGAGCATAGTCGCATCGAAATAAAATTCACGACAGGGGAAAGGACAATATCGTCTAATATGGACGTACATTCAGTGCCCACTTGTGCGGTCGGAAATAAAATATCAAGCGGACGTACGACGGGGAAGAACAACTTCCGGTGGCGAGGATGCTGTTTCGCGTCCGGAAATCAAACATCGGGAAGGACCGATCGTCCTAAATTAATCGTTACGATCCCCCTTTACCATCCCCTCCGTTCATTTTATATCCTCTATCCCGTGTTGGGTCTATAAAAGTTATCGTCCTTTCGCAAAAATTATATCTAGCTTTTACGGTGCTATTATTAGATGCACAAATATCTATTTCTATTTGCCGTCGTTAACCGTTTGAGTGCGAAAGAATTTTCTTGTATATATGCTAAAAGTGCGGGATAAGATTTGGAAAATCATAAACACGGCAATAATTAACCCAAATTATTATATGAATAACAATTTTCATGGAAAAAAGTTTTTAGATTTATCTTTTCATACCATAGTCATTTTCAGATAAATTAGATTTTAACATGGTGCTATTTTTATTACCAATATAACACTTATCTTAAAAAAAGTAAAAATAATTTTTAATTTTTACATTATGAAAAACCATAATCTATATATATATATAAATGAATGTGTGTCTGTCTGTTTATCTGTATTCGATAGATTCAAAAACCATACATCTAATCGCCGTGAAAATTTGGAAAATTATTAGGTATATCCCAGGGAAGGTTTTTGAATTTTTTTTTTAAATCAGAGTTGGGGTTCTAGATGCTCCCGAATAAATATTCCAAAAGTATCAAAATGACATATAAATTAGTAATTGTTAATAATAAGAAATAATCTTAAGAACCTTTTTTCTACAATCATAGTAATTGTTTTGGCAAATTTTGCTCGTGGAGCTCGAAACCCGTCAAATTGACGGGTCCCGTAAATATTAATAAAAACCGAAATTAATATTAACACAACTGCTCTCAATTAATACGAAAATTATAGTATCAAACAGCAGCGCTCAAATGGTTAAGCTCATTTATTCTGCTGTCCTATGTTAAAATATTCTATCTTACATTTTATCATTTTTTAAAGTACATTGAAATAAGAAGTTTCACATGTTTTTCATCTTTTACGTAGAGCCAAAAAGTTCTAAGTGTGTAGTAAAGGTCTAGATGATGCTATTAATTCTAAGTAATTAAACTACAGTTTCCTCGGCTATTATGAAATGTTAGACAGGATGTTTCAATTTAGGAGTGTAGTGTTAATATTCAAAAAAAATAGTAAGTTTTATTCTTACTAATAAACTTCAACATATAACTATAGTATTTCACTTAATTGCAACAGTTTGAAATAAAGCACATCTTCCTGCTCTCAGTAGATGCTGTGCTATATTGGATACATGGTAAGCGGATGGAATACGGGTTCAATTGGTTGTAGTCCCTATAGACCTGGCTTCTCTAATACAATTATAAAACAGGGCACATGTATTTTTATTATCGTCAAGCTGAACAAATTGGATACCCCTCTTACTCCTTTAGCGTCTCGTTAGAAATCTTTCCAATAAAGCATAATACCTTTTTGTCAAGAATTGTGCTACAATTGTCGTTTCCTCCGTGGAGGCTTCAATCATCACTCTATCCATTCTAGCATTACCATAGATATTGTCATAAATAGCTGGTCGGTGGGGGATCATTTTTCACTACTTTTGAATAAGAACATTCTTATTTTTGCAAATTGTCACCGCTTATTATTAAATTTTCAGAAATCATTTTATCCCATTTTATTAAGCTTCTTTGATACTAAAAATCACCAGTTTTAAAAATTGTAGAGTCTACTATTTCCACCTTAAATTAAAGCGAAAAGCCTGGTCGGAACTAGTGCACTTTCCCCTATTCTATGAAGTACCCTGGCAATTTTTATCTATCCGGGTACTTCACAGGTATCCTATAAGTAGGAGCTCTGTTTGCGGTTCCTACCATTTTCTTTTCCTATCTCCTTTCTGTGCAGTTTCTGTCCGTCGTTGGCGGTGATCGCCGGAGTTTTACGGTTGTCGGACAGTATAGCCGGGGTGACGATACTGGCATTTGGAAACGGCGCACCTGACATCTTCACGTCTCTCGTGTCGGGCACCGAGGAAGGGATCATAATGTTCACGGAATTAATCGGCGCCGGCGTTTTCGTCACGGCGATTATCGCCGGCTCCGTCGCGGTGGTCAATCCGTTTCGTGTCCCCTGGAAACCGTTGATGAGGGACGTGTGCTTCTACATCGTATCCGTGTGCTGGATCAGCATCGTCGTGCGGGACGAGATGGTTTACCTGTGGGAAGCTGTAAGTA